>OZ037938.1:14244523-14526341 GCA_964035585.1 Polytrichum formosum | reverse complement strand
GAGAGATCACACGCATTTGTGGAAAAGATAAGTATATTGCAATAGTGCTCCGAGAGGAGAGGTACAAAATAAACTAAGTATTTTTTACGCTCAAATTTAAGATAACTTCGTTATGGTGAAATGAGGTGTAGTCTCCTAAAAATGGTCCCTTTATATAGTTTTTTCTTCCTAACTCAAAATCTAATTTTGGAGTGATTGTTATCTCCACTTCTCTACATAGCTACCTATCTTCGACGTATGTAGATGATATCTATCACAAATGGTTATAACCGTTATACCACTCTAATGTTCGTATTTTAAAGATTCTACTATGTCTTTGCCATGGCTACATTACAAATCATTTTTAAGAATCAATCAAATCTTACATAATTGATTGATTTGAATCAAAATGATTTGTACTTAACAAAATTATACTAGTATATTGTAAACACAGTCCTATATATTCCTATTTACTCTTCATAATAAGTCTTTACATGCTACATAATGGTCCTTAAGTAAAATTCTAAGATTCCCTAGTTTTTTTACGTTGGTCACCCTATGGCCGTGGGTAGTGGTGCCTAAAGCCGCGCGTCGTCCTCATATTTCCGTGGCCGAAAGCTCCCCGAGTCCCGAAGCCGTTCTCCTCCATTCTGGGCCGCTTTTCCTCGTGCCTGTGCCTTCTCTTTAAGCAATTTCGGTCGCTCCTTCTCCTTGTCCCAATTTGCTTTACTTGTTGCTATAATCTCGACTTGTTATTCAACAACAAGTTGTTTGTTAATTCATCTTTGAATAGGCATAATCTATGTACTATGTATTAACATATATGAATGGACTATGTAGATACCCATGGATTAACGTTTCATGTAGATACCGATGAATTAATGATGATGGTGTTGTCGATTTTGAGCATCAAAGACCATATGAAGAAGTTATGGGGTTCTGAAGTTGCTGGGGGCTTCCAGCCCCAGCGGCTAAGGAAAAATGTCTACTTGGCCCCAAATGTTGGAAGAGAGACAAAAGGTTATTTGACGGTGGGCTAAGGGCCCTGCCTAGAATTCTAGAGGTTTATATGGGTGAGGTGGTGTGGCCACACCCAAAGGAGGCCGAACGACACGGCCTCCTTGGGCATTGGCCCAATGTGAGGGCATAGTTGCCTAGTATGGTTCGGGTTGTTGTAGTGTTGCTCCGACAACGTGATAATCAACATGAGATTGGACTTCAATGGGTGGAAGTCCACATCTTAGCAATGGTTACCGATTAAGGGGTGAATCCCGAATGAAATAATAGGAGGGTTGGTCCCCCTCCTATGAATTAAGAAGGTCCGCGGTATGGGGAGCTAACCATTCGCATGGCAGAATGCGAAGGGTTAGCACTCGTAATCCTTGCTAAAGTTGGAAAAATTTCCAAGATTATTAAGGGGAGCTAGCAAGGGTTGCGACACATGGTATCAGAGCTAGTTTCCAATCTTTGAGCTAGCATTTTGATGGCTATCAAACGTGCAGGTTATGATGGTGAGCTCGAGGCTTCTAAAAGGTTGTGACGCTCAAATTGGAGCAAGGATCATGTCTAAGTGGATTTTGACCCCGTCATTGGTTGTAATGAGAATGGTGGGGATGATGGTGGATTTGGTGAGGACATGAAGGATTCCATTGGAAGGACTCCCGCAAAGAAAATTTGGGGGTTAGATTATCGATTGCACCTAAGAACTTGGAAAGTGGTGACGTTGGATTGAAATTCCAACTCAAAATGCTTGAGTTCATGGAGTCCATGAATTAAGAACTCAAGTGTGGCAAACATGTGAGGGCCCGACAATACAAAATGGTTTAGCTCCTCATGATGCAAGGTGCTAGGACTTCTTCTTGAACAAAAATGATGGCCAAAGTAAACATGCCAAGTAGTTTCTCGAGGCTTGGCAAGGCAAGAAAGGTGAATGAATTTGTGTTGGAAATGGATGTCCAAAGGCCGAGGTGGATGATAAGGTCTCCATTGTGGCTACCTTGTTGAAAGACCATGCGCTTGAGTGTTGGACTAACAAGAAAGCGCAAAAACCCGAGGTGGTGGCAAACTTGACTTGGGTTGGCTTCATGGAGTTGCTTCATGAGGTTCACGCCCGAGTTCCAAGAATTGTGTAAGGGAATGAACTTGGTGGAAATGAGGCACACGGGGTCTCTTGAAGCCTATGTGTGAGATTTGAATGCCCAAATGAATGCTACCCTAAGATGGACAGTTTTTCAAAGAAATTCATTTTCTTAGGTGGGTAGCAAAAGTGGGTGGTGGACACCTTGTTCAAGTTTTTGAAACTTTTCAAGGATGTGGCGAGGACCATCAAGATGCCAAGAGCATTGAAGCCGATGGACCCAAAAGGAAGTTGGGCGGCACCTCACAACAAAGTGGCTCGAGCCGAAATATGTCCCAAGGCAAAGAGCGCAAGAAGTTGGGCCATCAAACCAACATAAAGGGCAAGCCGAAGGTACAACTTCCAACAATGGTGGCACCAAAGGAAGAAAGCCATGCAATGTTGGAAACAAAAAAATGTTGCTTTGTGGTGCCAAGGCAAACCATATTTGTGCCGCGGATGGAATGTGAGAAGTTGGCTTTGTGGTAACAAAGTAATTCATGTTTGTGCCGCAGATGGAATGTGAGAAGTTGGCTTTGTGGTAACAAAGTAATTCATATTTGTGCTGCGGATGGAATGTGAGAATGTGGCATTGTGGTACCAAGGCAATTCATGTTTGTGCCGCGGACGGAATGTTAGTGGCTTTGTGGTACCAAGGCAAATTATGTTTGTGCCGCGGATAGAATGTTAAAAAGCAATTCATGTTTGTGCCATGGCCTGAATGCAAAAAAATGGTTCTTTGGTACCTAGGCAAACCATATTGGTGCCGCAGACGGAATGTTAGAACCTAACCTTGTGGTACAAAGGCAAATCATGTTTGTGCCACGGACCGAATGTTAGACGGTGGCTTTGTGGCCAAGGCTAGTAGCCTTAAGCCAAGGCCAAGTCTTTTATTTTGAGGCTCAAATGAATGAAAGAAATGTCCCATGGGTTGATAAAGAAGCAAAACACTCCTTCATGAGCCTAAAGCTCACAATGTGTTGGGGTTTGCCGACACGTAGAGCGGGCAAGCCCATCAATGTGCAGTTTGCATAGGGTGAACCGCATGAATAAAAGAAGTGGCTATGCATGTGACTTTATAATGTGGGACATTGGAATTTGTGGAGATTTCACACTATGTGAAATGAATGAGGTGAACCTCATTTTGAGGTACACCATCTTTAAAACTCACACAGTAGATGTGAGTTGAAAGCCGGTGCGCTTGTGGTGTGCCGTGATGGCAAAGAGGTGAATTTGAAATTCACATAGACTCCTATGGTAGGAGGAGCCAAGTTGAATTTCGTCTCAATGGATCAAATGATAATTCAACAAATAAGTTGTAGTTCCATTGGAGCAATTCCAAGGAACTACTGGGAAGGCTAGGAAAGATGGGCCTCGCCCAAACCACATTCGTGGGTTGTTGGTGAGGTACAAAGATGTGCTCACCAATGGGTTGTTCAAAAAGTTACCGCTAAGGAGTGAAAAAAAAAATTTCTCAACAAGAGATTGAGTTCTTGAGCTATGTGGTGACAAATGAAGTTGGTAGACGGACATGAGGAAGGTCAAGGCAATCCAAAAAGGGAAGTGGCCCTTGACCCAAAAAGGGTTTAGGTCATTGTTTGGCCTAGCCAACTACTACCGCGACTTCATTCAAGATTTTTCTAAGGTTGCTAGGACCTTGTGCGACTTGTTGAAAAATGGCTATCCCACGAGTGGGATGAACCTTGTCACCAAGCCTTCGGGGAGTTTAAGAGCAAGTTGTCTTTGCCGCCCGTGCTCAAGTTCGCGTAATTTGACAAACCTTTTGAGGTGCATATGGGGGCGAGTGACTTTGCATTGGCAGAGTATTGATGTAAGAGGGATGGTCATTGCATATGGGAGCATGAAGCTTGATGGTTGTCAAAGGAGACAACCAACTCATGAAAAAAAAATTGTTCGCCGTAGTGCATTGATTGGAGATGTGGCAACACGATTTGGGGTTGCACAAGACCAAGGTGTATATGGACAATGTGTGCTTGAATTATTTTGAGACACAAATGCAAATGATCGCCAAGCCATTGCGGTGGTATGATACTTTGGCGCTTATAAAGGTGGATTTGATCCACAAACCGGGCCATGGCAATGTGGTGTTGGACGCGTGAAGTAGACAGGAAGAGGTGTAAGCAATGAGCACCATCCAAACCTTGTGGCTAATGTTTACCGGTGAAGGAAAGTTGTGCAAGATAATGGAGGGGTACATTAACTACCGCGAAACACAAAGCCTTACAGGTGAGCTTCGCAAGAGCAAGGTGCTCAAAGAGGACAAGTTGGTAGAGGGATTGCTCAAGTATAAGCAAAGTCGGATGTATGTGCCACAAGGCAAGTTGAGGCTATCGGTGTTAAAGGAAAAATATGATAGTCCCATTGTTGGCCATAGAGGAGAAAGAAAAAACCACCATAGAGTGATGTCAAAGAGGTATCATTGGCCGTGCATAAAGGAGGATATAACCCACTTTGTAAAGACTTGTATAACGTGCCAAGTGATCCAAACTTCTTACTAAGAGCAAACCAACCTCTTGCAACCGTTGCCTATCTCGCCGGGGCCATCACATAGTATGTGCATGGATTTGATCACAAGTTTGCCGGAGTCACAAGGGTATGATGCCATCATGGTGATGGTAAAGCGGTTTGCCAAGTTGGCACAAATGGTGTTGATTGTGGGAATCGCGACCACGTTGGAGACCGCATAGCCTTTTCTCAAAGGATGGTGGAGGCACCATGGGTTGCCAAGAGTGATTGTGTCGGATGGAGATCTAAAGTTCACAAGTGCATTTTGGATGCACTTCTCTAGGAAGGTCCAAATGAAACTAAGGTTTAGCATGGCCTTCCATTCCCAAACGCATTGAGAAACAAAGCGTGTGAATGGAGTCTTGAACCAATATTTGAGGAACTTGGTGGCACGGGGAGGTCACTCCCTCTTTAATTAATGCATACACGTGCGCTCAAGACCTATTTATCGGGGGCTATTTACCTTGCAGAAAAGATTATAAGGTATGGTATTTTTTTTAAAGATATATTCTTGTATTTTAATACATCCTATCAGTAATTATAAATTTTTTGGGGAATTTTTTTAAAACACCCTATTTTAATTATACTACATTTTTTTCCTTCCTGGCACGTGGGTAGAGACCATTAATTCCACATTGGAACCGTTGGTTCAGTAACGTTCAAGTCATCCATCCAAGCATTTTCAGTAGAAAATTACCTCTTTTCATCCACTAGCATAGACCCTACCCTAGACCTGCTACCCCTAGTAATTGTTTCCAAGCTATTTTACATATACTGACTAGATAAAAAAAACCATTATATGTGATGGCATTTTACATGTAAACATGTTTCACTATTTAAAACCCCCCTATATTATATGTACGTTTTTTGCAAAATTTACCTACAATGAATATATTAGACCCTATTTTTTTATTGCACATTGTTCTACGATTTTCGCCAGTGACCTCCCCGTGCTTGGTGGGTGCAGACCAATGAGATTGGGCGGACTATGTGGGTTGAACGGAGTTTAGTTGCAATGTAGCCACACACTTGGCGACCAAGGGATCGCTTTTCGTGGTGGCTTATGGAATGCGATCCAACTACTAACCTAGCTCTTAAGGGGGCACATTCAACACTACAGTTCAACCAAGATGGTGAAGATTTGGCCAAGAAGCATGAACAAGTCTTGGAGATGACCAAGATGTTGGTGGAGGAAGTCTGAAAGTGCTACAAAGAGCAAGTCAATGCCGGAAGATGCGAAGTAGAGTGTGAGGTGGGCCAAAAGGTGTTGTTGAATGTAAACAATTTCACCTTGCGCGAAGGCCTCACTCCAAAATTCATGTCCAAAGTTGGAGTTTCCCATCGAGGAACGAGTGTTCTAGGACATGTATAAGTTGGAGTTACCGTCCGAGATCAAAATGCATCCGACATTCCATGTCTCATTATTAAAACCATTTAAGGAAGACACCTTGTGGCCTCATCACAAGCAAGTGATTAGGCCACCTCCCAACCTTGTAGGAGGTCATTTGGAATATGAGGTACAGGGCACCCTCAAATGAAGGAACCCCAAGCAAAAAAAAAAGGAGTATTTTGTGAAATGACAAGGATACAATGTGAAAGAAGTCGCTTGGGTAACGGCAAGAGACATGGTAAATGCTAAGGAATTGGTGGACCACTTTAAAGAAACTAGGGCTAAAGGTTCCAATAAAAAGGTAGAAGCACACTACGCCCTAGCCACTTGTGGCCCCTCCTTGAAGCATTTTTTAGTACTTTTTGTATATAAAAATTCATACAAGTTGCTCCACAATCATTAGGATTAACTAATTTGAAAATCGGACAAATTGCCCACCTCAATTTTGGTATTCTCATGATTAAGGTTTCAATTTTTTTTAAATGCAATTCTTTGGCACTTATGGCTTACAGAAAAAAGTTACATGCTAGAAAACATTTAAAGAAATGAAATGTGACAAAATCCATGAAATTAACAAACTTCATTATATTTTCTTATATACTATGCACACAAAAAAATTCAAGCGATTTGAATGTAATCTCAATCATTTTTGAAGTATTTTTTGAGAAACAATTATACTACACATACTGTGACAGTATTAATTTTTTGTACAATAATACTTGTTTCTCTTAGAATATGACACTATATAGAGGTTTAACATAATACATCTCTTCTTTAGAATAAAGACTTGTGAGCCCAAATTGATGCCCACATGTGTTGTTAACAATTATAAAACATTACAAGTAGTGTTTTGTTGATTTATGATTATTCACAAAAATATAAAAAGAGTGAAGCTTGAAGAAAGCTAAGTTTGAAGCATTAGGCTTGTGTGGAGTGGACTTAAGTAGTATGAGGACGTACCTTGGTAAAGTGTGGTAGGTAGAAAGCCAAGGTTAGTTAAATGTTTGAATTAAGATCTTTGTTGATCATTTGAGGGAGGAAGGCTTAGGAGATAAGATGAGAGCCTACAAAATAGGAGGAGATTTCGAAGGCTTATCGAGAGCCTTGTGAATGGGATGAGTCCCTACTTAGAAGGAGAAGGTTAAGGGGTTGTGATTGGAGGCTCTAATCCTCTCACCCTATCCTTACCTCATGCCCTCTCTTCCTCTCAACTCACTATATAATCCTTCATTCTTCCCTCACTCATCCTCTCTTTCTTTCGTGCTCCTTAAGCACCCCACGGGTTATAAGTGTGGGTGTGTGGGAAGCAAGATAGGAGCACATGTGTGTGCTTAGTTCTTAGGAGAAGAGCCAAGGCTATTTAGCCTTGAAGAGGGATTGACCTCTTGTTAGAAGTAGATTGGGTTTAAGGAATTTGGAGTTTGATTGTAAACTTCAACTTGTTGCATTGAGATTCATATTGAAGTGAGAGAGTTCAAACTTGTTTAAACTTGTGGCATTTAGAGTGACTAGATTGTACTAGGTGCATTACTTGTAGTGTTTTATTAGTTATGAACTTGAGCAGAACTTTATAGTGAGAGATTTGTCAATTATGGATGATCAAAGTGTTCAATGGGTATGAAAATTTGAGGGATTGTTTATTATAAAGTATGGGAGTTGTGGTAAAAATTTGAGAGCTTCAGTCATTGGGATGAAAGAGTTATTAAAAGTTGAAGGGGAGGGTGTCTAGGAACAGAGCAGCAAGGTTTGAAAATATGTATCTCTTAGAGGGTTATAGATATGGATATCAAAATTTGACACTACCTTCTGAACTTATATATCTATCTTGTGTCAAAATTTTAGATTGATTAGACGTAGGAGTTGGAAGTTATTAGAGTTTTAATGACCGGATGCTTTATCACAGCATTCATACTAAGTAGTTAGAGTTAGAATTTCATGCATAACTTTTGCATATGAACTCTGCTTGTGCCAAAATTTGGTGTGAAGATTTTTGATAAGGTACTTAACAAGTGTACCAAATTTCACTTGAAGAAAATAAGTTGGGTGGGAGTTATACTATTCTGAAGTTTAGTAGGAAGACATTGATAGAGATTTACATCAAGAAGAACTTAGAGAAGGAAGGGCAAGGATAAGTATATAAGTATTTTTTAATACTTGTATTTAAAGCCTATGTGCTCATGGAATCCACAAGCGAAGTGTCATGTACCAATACGGAATCAACCACGATGACATGTGATAGCACGGAATCAATAAGCGAAAACTCATGTAGTAGTGTGGAGTCGACGGCAAGGACTCGATTCACAAGAGGGATATCTTTGAAGGCATGCGTGGCCAAAGCGGCCGGGTGGACATTAGAAAAGGCTAAGGATATAACCTTGCCCGACATTAAGGAATGTAAAACTATATAGTGTGGTGTTAATCAAGTTGTGTATATTTCAAGGGTAGATTGGAATTATATATTGGGTTACAAAGAGAGAAGTCTCTACATGTCATTATAAACTTTTCCACTCGGGCTAGGACGAAATCGAAGGGTGGAGGATTTTTGGTAACAAAACTACAAGAATATGCAAGAAAAATATGTAAACTCATTGTATATTTGACGTGGTTGATGTTCAAAAACATAATTTTAGCAAAATTGTGTTTGTGATGTATTAAATTGGAGACCGTAGTGTACTTTCACCCCAAAAAAAGCGTAGGCATTGATGAGGACATCAATCTCATTTAGTGAGGGAGAGATGCTAGTAGCACACTTAACTTGGAGGCAATACCGTCCATAATATGTATTTATACTTTGCCTTGAGGCAATAAAGTTCAACTTTAGTGGTGCAAAGAGAAAAGTATGAGATGAGGTCCTAGTCTTGTACTTGTGCTTGGTTAGTGGAAGAGGAAGAATAGACATGCCAAACTAAGTT
Organism: Polytrichum formosum; assembly: GCA_964035585.1. Lineage (NCBI taxonomy): Eukaryota > Viridiplantae > Streptophyta > Polytrichopsida > Polytrichales > Polytrichaceae > Polytrichum > Polytrichum formosum. Next base: position 14,517,418 of record OZ037938.1, on the reverse strand, counting down.
AGGTAAGCCGAGTAATTGGGGGCCATGGCTTCGAGGCGTCTTGGATAAAATTAAAATACCTCTTAGCCATGTGCTTGTCCGGGCGGGTACAAGGTGATGCGCGCAAACTGACGAGAGTTGGCGCATAGAAGTCATGAACCCATGTCTCGAAAGGGCAAAGTAAAAACCAAGTTGTGCGGGACTTGGCATCACCCACATGCAATCGAACGTGGCTTAAAAATGAAAAGCCATCTCGGAGTTGCAATGAGTCAACTTAGTGGAAGCGTTGAAGGCCGACCCAGATGTGTCAAATTAGGCTCGTGGAACCTAAGGTGGGAGCCCCAAAGGAGGGGCAACCCAAGTGAGTCCCAAAGTTGGTGGGCCTAGTGTAGGTTAGGTCCTTGGAAAAGAAATTCAAGATCGCCTATGGACCACCTTGGAATGACACCTTTGGGACTATGCCAAATATGAAGATGCATTGTGGGGGTTCCATCCTAAGATAAACACAATGCCGCACCATAGAGGATGGCAACTTGAGAATTGTTGTGCCGCCCACGAGTATAGTCCGCTAAATTATAGTGCAATCATTTGGTGAGGGTGAGTGTCGTGTACCTCCCCATGAGGAGTGCCCGAAATACCATGGACACAAAGGGAACCTTGGAGTGACACCCGGGACTTGTGGCGCCATTGGTGAGAGGGCCCAAGTGATCCTAGTGTGGTTGAGGGCCCCAAGCATTGGAAGCGCCTCCCACCCATAGAAACTAGGAGGCACGAGAGTGAAGCCATAAGCTATGCATAGCATATGGCGTGCCAATTGTAGAATGCTTAAGAACATTCGAATCGAAGGTGTGAGCTAGGAGATATGGCAATTTGAGTGGGGCGCTGTCCCGGCACAACTCCCTGGTACAATAGTGGCCTAGGAGTGGCTCCCTGGACTGCGAAGCTTTGAGCTGGCATAACTTCCTCAATATTTGCTTGAAGGAGGCAAGTGAGTAGTCCATCAGCATCTACGTGAAACGTAAATGATGATTGAGTGGTCAATTGTGAGCATCAAAGAACATATGAAGAAGTCATGGGTTCTGAAGTTGTTGGGGGCTAAGGAAAAATATCTACTTTGCCCCAAGTGGCTAAGGAAAATATCTGCTTGGCCCCAAGTGTTGGAAGAGAGACAAAAGGTCACTTGACGGTGAGGTAGGGGCCTTGCCTAGAGTCTTAGAGGCTTACATGGATGAAGTGGTATGGCCGAACTCACCCGAGGCCGAACGGCACGGCTTCTATGGGCATTGGCCCAATGTGAGAACATAGTTGCCTAGTATGGCTCGGGTTGTTGTAGTGTTGCTCCGGCAACACGATAATTAACATAAGATTGGACTTCCATGAATGGTAGTACATATCTAAGATTTGGTTATCGATTAAGGGGTGAGTCCCAAATGAAAGAATATGAGGGTTGGTCCCCTCCTATGGACTAAGAAAGTCCGTGGTATGGGGAGCTAACCATTTGCATCGTGGCATGCAAAGGGTTAGATCTCGTAATCCTTGCTAGAGTGAAAAAATGACCAAATTACGTAAGGGAAGCTAGCAAAGGTTGCGACATCTTCTCTCATTCCATCCTCGGTACAAACATGATTTGGCTTGGTACCACAAAACCAACTTCTAACATTCCATCCATGGCACAAACATGTTTTGCCTTGGTACCACAATGTCACCTTCTAATATTTTGTCCGTGGCACAAACATGATTTTCTTTGGTAGCGCAAAGCTACCTTATGTCTTTTCAACATTAGATGGTTTTCCTCCTAATGTGCCACCCTTGTTGGAAGTTGTACCTTCCACTAGCTCTTTGTGTTGGATTTATGGCCCAACTTCTTGCGCTCTCTACATCGGGACATATTTCGGCTCAAGCCATTTTGTTGTGAGGCGCCACCCAACTTTTTCTTGGATCCAGTGGCTTCAATACTTTTGGCAATAAAAATGGACCCCACCTATCACAACCCTTCCTAGGTCCCCTTAACAATCTTGGTCAGTTTTCCGACTCTAGCAAGGGTCACGAGCGTTAACCCTTCGCATTCCGCCATGCGAATGGTTAGCTCCCCATACCGCGGACCTTCTTGGTCCATAGGAATGGGGACCAACCTTCCTACTATTTTATTCAGGATTCACCCTTTAATTGGTAACCATTGCTAAGATGTGGACTTCCACCCATGGAAGTCCAATCTTATGTTGATCATCATATTGCGGAGCAACACTACAACAACCCGAACCATACTAGGCAACTAGGCGCTCACATTGGGCCAATGCCCATGGAGGCTGTGCCGTTCCGCCTCGGGTGGGTTCAGCCATACCACCTCATCCATATAAACCTCTGCGACTCTAGGTAGGGCCCCTACCCCACCGTCAAGTAACCTTTTGTCTCTCTCCCAACACTTGGGGCCAAGGAGACATTTTCCCTTAGCCACTGGGGTTGGAAGCCTCCAACAATTTTAGAACCCCATAACTCCTTCATATGATCTTTGATTCTAATAATTGACCACTCCATCATCATTTACGTTTCACGTAAATGCCGATGGACTACTCACTTGCCCCATTCAAGCAAATATTGAGAAAATTATGATAGTTCAAAGCTTTGCAATCTCAGGAGCCACTCCCAGGCCACTTTTGTATCAGGGTTTAGTCTCGGGACAGCGATCCACTCAAATTGCCATATCTCCTAGCTCACACCTCCGATTCAGATGTTCTTGAGCATTCTACATTTGGCACGCCATGAGCTACGCATAGCTCATGGCCTCACCCTCATGCCTCGTAGTCTCCGTGGGTGGGAGGCGTTTCCAACGCCCAGAGTCCTCACCCACACTAGGAGCACTTGGGCCCTCTCACCAACAGCACCACAAATCTTGGATGTCACTCCGGGGTCCCCTTTGTGTCCATGGTATTTCAGGCACTCCTTGTGGAGAGGTGCGTGCTTGGGGAACTAACCATTCGCATCGCGATATGTGAAGGGTTAGCGCTCGTGACCTTTGCTAGGGTTGGAAAAATGACCAAGTTACGTAAGGAAAGCTAGCAAGGATTGCGACATTGATAAGGCCCAAGTAATCCTAGTGTGGATGAGGGCCCCGGTTGTGAGCCTTAGAATTGCTTTTAATGGCAAAGAAGCTCACAATTGAGGTGTTTAAACAAAATCATTATATTAATAATAGAAAAATATAGCAAAAAATCATTTAGATTAAGGTGGGTTAGATAGAAAAAACCTACGAGGTTGGTTATGATGTTTTACCCTTGGCATAAGAACCTTGAACAAGTAAAAAATTAGGAACCGAAGGGGTAAAAGAAAAATTCCCTTTATCCGAATCGGAAATGTTAAAGTAGTGGGCTAGTAAGTAGATAGGTTAAGTTAGGAGCAACCAATTCAAGCAAGCAAATCAAGTGGAGGCAAAAAGAATATTTTCGAAAGCGGCCAAAGAAGGAAAAAAAGTGACAACTACGAGTGTAAGGGATTTTGCCAACTAGGGCAAGTGGTCCATGTTGCCATCCGTGCCTACCAAAATTGAAGTTCAAATTAAAATGAAAAACATTTCTAAGGGCTTAGGCAAGTGGGATGCAATGTGGCATTTCTCCCCCCTCCCAATTCACCACCGAGGGCTTGGTTGCCACCATTTAAAGAAAGGGACCCTTTGGTAAAGGGGAGGAAGAAGAGATCCAACCCTTCATTGAAGGAGGATAAAAATCCCTTTCTTCCTCTTTATTTTTTTTCCAACTTTGATTTGAAGGGCGAAACTCTAAAATTCTAGCTAGGAAGAATTTTTTTCATTTCATAGGGCAAAATCCTCTAGAATTTTAGTTAGGAAGAATCTCTTCATTTTTCATTTTGTAAGGCAAAACCTTCGTAAATTATAGCTAGGAAAAATCTCCCTCCAATTTTTTATTTTATAGAACGAAGCCTTCAAAAAATCTAGCTAAAAAGAGAAAAATATTTTTATTCATTCATTGTGAACATAAGTTAAAATGCTTATAGTTAGAATTCTTATGAGTGAGGTAGTATATTTTGGAATACATCCCTAAGTGGTTGCGCCACTTTCAATCAAGAAATAAGTGTAATAGATGCAGATTTTATAATTTAGCCTTTAGATTTCTAGTGAATATTGTCTTGAAGTTAGTTTTTCAACAAGCCTAATCTCATTGAAATTAAAATTAGTGAGTAGAAGTTATGAATGTTTAAATGAAGATTTCTGAGCTGCCTCCCAAATCATAAGCATTGACTTTGTAAGCTCATATCTATAAGAGAAAACACGCAGTAGCTTCAATATTCAAAGCAGTTGTAGATCTTGTTTTGAGGACTCTAGAAAACGTAAGCTTGCTAAAATTTCAGTTAATGAGTAAAATTATGAGTGTTGAAATAAAGGTGTCTCAGCTGCCTCTCAAATTGGAAGCACTAATTTTGTAAGCTCATATCTAGAAGATTACGTAACATTAGAAAAAACATGCAGTTGCTTTGATATTTGGATGAGTTATAGTTCTTGTTGTTAGCCTTCTACAACCCTAAAAATTATTCCAATTAAAGTTTTTGAATAAGAGTTATGGGCATTCAAGTGAAAGGGTGTATCAGTTGCCTTTCAAATTGTTGGAGGGTACGAGTTGGTGTCATCGACGCTTGTAGCTTGGAGTAGGGATTCCGCACCAATCATCGTCAAGCCAAGATAGGAGTCTACCGATAAGCTCTTAAATCCTACACCCTTCAATTTAAGAATGGAGGGAGCGCGGCAAAAGGTAAAATCCTAACCCAACCCAATTATCCATGTAAAGCTAGAGAGACATCACCCACCTAGCCGCCGAGGGGAGATTCCAATTTCCATGTGTGCGGAACCTCTCGGTTAAGTATTGTGATAATAGTTTTCTCATTCATAGCTCGTTCGTGTGTGATGAAGCCGAGTTAAGCACCGGCATGACCACTATGTGTGTTGTAGGTGGTAAAATAGGAGTAATGACCCACGAAACCACCATTATATTACTGATTCCAAGGGTTGGAGATGATGGCCCCAATCCTTGAAGATTGTGCAACAGGTTGAATACAAAGGTTGCCTTATTCTCCGGTCCCATTAAGTTGAAATTTTGTGGTTAAACCGTGTGAAACTAATTAACAACCAACAAAATTTGTACAAACCCCGTATAAGCAATTCATCTCGCAAGGCGAAGAACCCTAGAAATGGGCCGGTTGAGAGTGACGACTCCTAGGCCTTCCAAGCAATAGACTCTTTACTAAGAAGAAAACAAGAAGATATATTCATGCATATACAATCATACATGCATTTACTCCTAAAACACGGTAAATACACATAAATGTTCAATTTGTAATTAAAATTACAAGAAAATAAGTTAATGTGATGAAGAAACAACCTTAACCAAGGCAGCTGGACCATTGGTCATTAGAATGACCGTTTCTCCCTTGTCCTTGCTTTGATTGAAGCATGCAAGGCTCTACAGAAAGCTAACTTCAAATCGCTCATTTTTTTTAAAGATCTCCTTAAGAATCACTAGAAGTCATTCGAAATCGCCTTTCAAAGTCAGCCCTGCTAGGTTGCCTCTAGCAATACATTGTCTTGGTAAATCTTTCATATCTCCTTTATGTTTGCGCCTATGACAACAAGCTTGGACTTGTTGGAAAGCCAATTGGACGGTGCTCTCCACCAAAGGGCTCCTCGGTCCTTGCCTCTATTTAATCGCAATCGCCTTCCATACCAGCACCTCCATTGTCTTGGTGAAATCTTCCACCAACTATCTTTTTTTTACTTCCTTCACACATCTATCCACACACACATCAAAATGCTCCTACCCATACTTTAACACCTACTTTTCCTATCATTTCCCTCCATCAATATGCACGTTTCTCACATTTTTTTCCTCTTCTCTCGGAAACACACACATACACACACACACAAAAAGCGAGAGATGCCAAACCCCAAGAGGAAAGAAAGAGATGCCGAAGGTAAAAGAAAAAAATGAGAGAAAAAAAATGAGAGAGTGGAAAGAAGAGAAGAAGAAGAAGAAAGGAAAGAAAAGAAAAGAAAAGAAAAGAGAGGAATCACCCTCTCTCATCTAAAATTCATAATTTTTTGACTATTAACTTTCATTCTTATGGCTTGAACTACCACCTAATGTCTAAAATTCTTTAATTCTACTAATTTAATTGAGATTCTCACTCAATCTTATATTTTCATGTCTACTTTGCATTTCAACACAATTGCCTAAATTTTGTAACGACTTCCTAGTTTAAAATGTACAAATCACATTTTAAGGGGTTAAACATCAAATAAACCAATGAAGTACTCTAATTAGATGTTTTTGTTATTACTTTGTCTACAGCTAAATTGTGAGCTAATACGATGGCTCATACCCCGTGGACAAACAAACCAACCGGAAACTTAACTTGGAAGATTGATACTACCTCCCCTGGTGGCAAAGATTAGAGGGTGTAAGTGTCAATCAACCTTTTAAAAAACCGCACAAGGCTTTGAAGGGTTCGAGTTAGGGTGTACACCAAACAGGTAGGTGGTGATGTGGCCCAATGTAAGAGATAAGGTTATTTCATCCATTAGAGTTAGGTTGCTTTGATTCCAAGGCTGGTGTGTCTACGCGTAGACTAGGATAGATTAGGCATTAGGTTAAGGAAATTGATAATTACCTTAGGTAATTATAATCTAGGCACTACCTACCGGAAGAATACAATGCAATTACCAAATCCCTCCACAAATCGAAACACTCATTAAATATCATAACATCCAGGTTCGGCTAAGGCACCTGCCAAAGCATGCCACCTTCATCGAAGGACTTGTGCGGTACTTTTAGGCTCCTTCGGAGGGGGGGTGTCCAAAAACACCACACCGGGCGTTGGGAACGCCTTCCACCAATGGAGACTAAGATTCACGAAGGTAAGGCCATGAACTATGAGTAGGTTATGGCGTCCGGATTCTAGAATGCTCAAAAACACCTCAATCGGAGCTATGAGCTAGGAGATATGGCAATTTGAGTGGGGCGTTGCCTAGGGACATCACTGACCTAGGAGTGGCGCCCTAAGGTTAGAACAACTATAACTTCCTCAATACTTGCCCAACTGGGGCAAGTGAAGAGTCCATTGGCATCCATGCAAATAGTAGATATTGATGGAATGGTTGGTTGTTAAATTAAGAGACCATACATGGAAGTTATGGAGGTCTAAAGTTGTTGGGAGACTACACCTCCAGCGGCTAAGGAAAAATGTTTAATTAGCCCCAACCCTTATGGAGAGATAAAAGGCTACTTGACGGTGGGGTGGGGGCCCTGCCCAAAGTCCTAGAGGCTTTTATGGATGACGCAGCGTGGCCGGCCGAATCCACCCGAGGCCAAATGGCATGGCCTCCACGGGTGTTGGCCCAACGTGGGGCCATAGTTGCTTAAAATGGTTCGGGTTGTTGTAGTGTTGATTTAGCAATGCGATGATCAATTAAAAAATTGACTTCTATGGATGGAAGTCTACATCTCACCATTGGCTACCTACTAAGGAAAGAGCCCCAAATGCATGTGTAGGAAGGTTGGTCACCCACCTATGAGCTTGAAGATCCAAGGTATTAGAAGCTAACGATTCACATGGGTGGAATGCGAAGGGTTAGCGCTCGTGACCCTTACTAGAATTGAGAAACAATCAAGATAATTAAGGGGCGCTAGCAAGGATTGCGATAGTAAGGCCATGAGCATTGGGTAGCTTATGGCGTCCGGATTCTAGAATGCTCCCTAATCAGGGATGTGAGCTAAGAGAGATGGAAATTTGAGTGGAGCACTTTCTAGGGACAGCGCCCAGTACTCCAGGGGGCCTTGTGGGGGGACAACAGTGATCTGGGAATGGTGCCCAAGACTACCGAGGCTAGAACAGTCATAACTCCTTCAATACTTGCCCGAACGGGGCAAGTAAGGAGTCCATCAGCATCTACGCAAAGAGTAATGTTGTTGGTGTGGTTGCTTGATAGAATTTAAGATAGCACAACAAAATTATGGAGGTTTGCAGCTGCTGGGGAACTCCAGCCCCAGTGGCTAAGGAAAAATGTCTACATGGCCCCAACCCTTAGGAAAGAGACAAAAGGTTACTTGACGGTGGAGTCGAGACCTTGCCCAAAGTCCTAGAGGCTTATGTAGGTGAGGCGGCTTTGCCGACCCATATCACCCACGACATAATAGCACAACCTCCACAGGCGTTGGCCCAATGTGGGGCATAGTTGCCAAGTATGCTTCGGATTGTTGTAATGTTGCTCCAGCAACGCAATGATCAATTAAAGATTGGATTTCCATGAATGGAAGTCCGCACCTAACCATTGGCTACCTACTAAGGGGAGAGTCCCAAATGCATGTGTAGGAGGGTTTGGTCACCAAGCTATGGGGAGCTAACCGTGCGTGTGTGTGGGATGTGTAGGGTTAGCGCTCGTGACACCTGCTACAGTTGTGAAATGGTGAAGATAAATGAAAAGGAGCTAACAAGGGTTGCAACACATGGAGACAATGCAACCTAGAGATGAGTGAGCATACAAGAGCAAGTAGGGTTTTGGGCAATAAATGAATTTAAAGATATCATCCATCATCCATGATAATATTTGTACGTTTATTCTTAAATATTGTCACTAGAAAAATTATCACAATGACATAAAATAGCCTATGACACTAAATATCATATTTAGTATACTTTCCTAACATGGTGCAAGCATAGTAAAGTGGACCAAAAAAATGCTCCGGTATATGAAAGCCATGATTTTCTTGGTCAAATGCCTATAAGTAGTAGCAAAATGTTGTTTAAAATAGATTATTTTTCATGATGACCTCTATTGTTAAGTTAGGTACTCAAATATAGAATATCAATATGAGATCTTCAAAAACTATCATCAAAAGTGACGCGTAAAAACAACTGACTAAATATAGTTTTGAACATAAATTTCATGACCTTAAATATTTTGAACTTGGAATTTCTTTTCATATTCCTTGAATTCATTATAAACTTGAGGTCATCGTAAAAAAATTTCAAAAATTCATCAATTTAATGTAATGTAATTGTATTTTAAACAAGTTTTTGACAATTATCTTTTCAATGACACCCACTTGCACCACCACTTGCACCGTCTTCTAAAATACATATACGTTGTTTGAAATTGTTTTTTGTGAACATAAATTGCTTGGCTTTGTAGATTCATATGTTTTCTAAATGTTTATGAATTTTTATTTCATAAAATTCAAAGTTAGTATATTATTTTGGATCACTTTCACTTAAATCTGAGCAAGGATCAAGAGCTGTCCACTTTACCGTGCTTGCACCCAACACAACATTTTCGTTCATTTTAATTCCTTACCAACTAGGGTACCGGTTCAACTACCAGTATTCCACCCCACTTAAGATACTCTGAGAGTCGACTATCACCTATCCCTATCTGAAACCTCAGTTTATATTCCAAACCTTAGAATTTCTCATACTATCTTTTACTATTCCAAACTCTTACTTAAACAATGTTGTACTCTTACTAGAATTATATGGTGGTTGCAACTTCCATAAACCAACTTACTGAGACCTCGTCTATTTGATTGATTTTCTTCACTGTTACCTAATATTGATCAATAGATAAGTCCCGCACTACCATTCAACACACATAACCAAATCACAGACATGTTCATCACTACCACACACACTTCCAACTACAACCCCATCCTTGGAAATAACCCACACACATGTTTATCCCCAAAATCAGTAACCCACACACATGTTTATCCCCAAAACCAGTAACCCAACATAGATTCTTTGGGCAAAATAGGTCACACCGAACATTGTTTACTCTCATTGTAAAAACTTTTCCTAACTCTATCTCAATCTTCCTCCTGTCCTAATCATTCCTTCAATGGTTCTTCTTTGTTGGAACTTTCTACCTTATCCTTATCCAATCCTCTTTTCGACTAATCATTATCCCAATTCTTATTTACGTCTATTTTGTGCTACTTTGATAAAGGAAACTCTTATTTATTGTTAACAATAATAGATTGTCTCTCTTCTTACTTTGAGGCCAACAATCACTTTTGGACTACATGCCCCAACAGACTTAGGCAAAATTTGTAGGCACATTTTTTTTAATGATTGGAACATTCTTGACATTATTGGATAGCCCTTAAAATCACATCTCCAACAATAGTTGAATCACCCCCATCAACTAAGATTTTGATATTAAATCATCAAAAGAGTGATGTTGCATCTAGAAGTATCATGACGTTCTTTTCATGACAACCCTCACACTTAGCTTTCATAAGGCTCATTGTGGTCCTTTGTCACCTCTTTAGCACAACCCATGTGCTTAGCCACCAATGCATATGGATGCCCGTGGTCTTGGTGCTTTGCAAGACTTGGGCATCACCCCAAGGTCCATTTCCACAAGCGCCATGTCGGGTTACTCTACTTAGGGTGTGACATAGGGGGCTTGATAAGGGGTCATGTGCGCACGTGGCTTTGATTCTCAAAGAATAGTTCTCTCCCCCCCCCAAATGTGTTGACCCTACAAGTTTTTAAATAAAATTTCCTATTAACCCTATGTTTTTTATCCACACGGGTTCTTAATTTAGCTAAGCCGCCCTAAGTGTAGGTGTGAATAATAGTTGATTGCAATACCAAAACATGTCATCAAAAAATTTGAATTTATGTTGATGACATCAATCATTGCATGTAGGAGGTCTTCGCCTTGGAGGATGTTGAGTTCCAGCAACGACATCCGGCATCACTCCTTGAGTGGGTTGTTTCAATTTAAGGTTTGGGTGACCCCACCGTTCCAACCTACACCTATAATAAGGTTATGCGATTCTTGAGCTTGCTAGAGTTGTGGAACACTTTGTACATGGATTGATGGAATTATAGTTGAATACCAATTGATGGAGGATTTCCAATTGGTAGAGAAATATTTCCGTGGCTTGTGGTATGTTAGGCAATTTAATTAATTTGACCTCTAAATTTTATTGGTGTGTGGTTCAATGAGGATCAAAGAACTAAAAGGAATTGCACTACGTCTTCAAAATTATTCACTATTCCACACTGCATAGTGAACACGATTGGGAAGACTTATGTATCCAAGAAACTTGTGCTTTTGATAATTATACCTAAATTAAGATAGGTTTGATTATCAATCCAATTTTTCTTGATGCTACATCATAGATTTGTTGATGCAACACATGCTTTATTGTGTATATCTAATTGGTAGAAGTTGGAGAACATGAAAAATGAAGCAAATAACACCTAGATACCTCATGTGTGCGGTAGGTCAACAAACCTTGACATTGCTAAGACCAAGTCCAAAACGGAGACTACTGTGGTCTAAGGCGCATTGGCCAACACTACACCATTTATGGAATTCAATGGCACATCACAGAAATAGCTAAAACCGAATGCAAAAAGTACAGTGAAACATCTTTACATGTATTTTCCAATTACTCCTTATGGGCATAATTGTGTCACTTATACACATACTTACTTGCATATGTTAAGGTTACACTAATGATCAACAACTTCACTATTAGTGTCACCACATGACACTTGGCATTCATGTCCACTTATCTTGATGGGTATGTTCAAAAGTGTTATGAAGTGCATGACTATGTTACACAACAGTCTACAAGTTCACCAAAAGTGTACACAAATGACACTTGACATCAATATGCTCAAAGATTAGAAAGTTGTGCATGACAAAGTAAAAAACAAAACAGTAATAGAAAGCCAATAAAGTTTTAGGGTGGTTGAATGACAGATGTGATAAGATGAATGACACCTCACCAAAAACATCCACACAAAACAACAGAAAGAGTTGAAGGACATCAAGACTGGCTTCACATCACATTCTTAGTCCGAAGTAAGCAAAATCTGGCTGGATAGAATGGGGACACCACTAAATAGTCCTGATACTGTAAGCCACAGTAAATTTCTAGAGCCCACGCTAATTTTCATTTGAGAAATAAATAACACGGGCCACATTAATTTTCACCCCACAATAAGTTTTTAGTAGAAAATTAGCATGGGCTACATTGATTATTTTTCTGGAAAATTAAAGTGGATGATTATTCTACGTTTGTCCTATAGCTAATATTCGATGTCTTGGTTAGAAGTCTTCATGAAGACTTAAAGCAAACAGGTCTTGGATGCACGTTAATTCCACCTTGATGAGAAAATTAGTGTGGCCCACGCTAATTTCCAATCCACACTAACAAGACTGTTTAGTGTAGCTGCATGAAAATATTTTCTACATTCATCTTTGTCGAGGAGGATGGTGATGACAATCACATCATACACACCACCTACTGACAGCTAGGAAAAGCTCCTAGCCCCTCAATGGGTAGGGTATACAGACATGCCAACCAAATGAGTGAAATGTGGGAGTTGAATTTGAGTAAGATAATGGCAAATCACTAGTGCAGCTCCTTACGGGTCAATAAGGATCCATACGGCCACAATTTTGGGGTGTAGTAGCACCCCACTATTATTTAGATGGGGGGGATTGGGTGGAATGCTAGTCATCTTTGAGGTTCGTCGGTTCACTCAGTACATACTTCGGCATATCATACTTGGCACCTGCTTAAACCATAACACACACAGCTCAATCCTCAAAACCATCCAAGGCAGATGAACGATACCCTTCAAGCAGACCATATTAAATCAACATGAATCTAGGCATTTGAGAGCCCAATCTAAACCCAATCTATCCTCCATTACATTTTCATTTTAGAACCATAATCTGTGACAGAGGCAGCCTAATCAAGCACAGATACTTTCATAACAGCTATGCTTCTTCACACTTTGCCAGAATGCACTATGCTTCTAAAGGATCTATAAGTCATTATCTCAGTGACCAGAAGATTGCTGGTCCAGTTCACTCTGTTTAAGATCTATGAATCTACATATCTGGGCTAAAAGTTGAATTTGAACTGCTCAGTATGTAACAACAGAATTTCAATGCATCTCAGGCCACAAGAGGACAGCTTCTCTGAGCACAAAATACACAACCAAAGAAACAACTGCCTACTTTAAAGTAGAAACTAACCTCTCTCATCATAACAAGTGGACAAATCTTCAGACTGGACAATAATGCCAGCACTATCCACAATTAGCTGCGCCAGAGTAATGTCAGCTTCTGCAGCAGCTCGTAGGGCATCCCAAATTTCTATACAGCAACGTCACCATCAGAGCATGTACAGCAACGTCAACACATTTCATAACTAGTACCTCACAACATTTGAAATAAAAACAGGACCAATTCCACCCCCAAAATGACAACTTTAAGCTCACCCTTTTGTCCACCATAGTGAGGAGCAGTATCCCAGAATTCATCCCTCATTTGCTTCAGTTGTGCAAGAGTGATCACCTCAGTGTGCATCCATGGCTTTGGCTTTCTAATCTTTTTCTGATGCCCTGTAGAAACACAATTTCCTCTTAATAACAGACACCCGCTGTTGTCCATTGGAACAGTCAAATGTAGCAATAAAGATCACTGAGGAATTCCAAGTTCTTAAATACCCCAGCTTGTGCAACATTTGAAGAGGGCTACTTTAAAAGTTTCACATGCTAAATGACGTACCCTCAATTGCATTTTACCGAGGCTTGTACTTGAATGAAGCTTCCCTTCCTTGGATGTGAATTTTAATGGGCTTGAACATGATTTGTAGGTTCCCAAAATTTGGCAGAATGAGATCAGGACCAAGTACAAACACTACACCATTCTGTCTTATTCATGTGTGGAAAACTCTTCAGATCGAAATTACAATGGTTGTTAGAGAATACCTTGGTAGACTTGTGTGCCAAAGTCAAAAGTCCAAACTCTTAGTCTCAATTTCCAAAACATTGCAAAGTCCCAGAACTGTATACTTGCTTTACATCTCTGACCATGTTTTTTTTAGCAGATTTCACTCTTCGGTTTCACATGGCTATTTTCTGATGGGAAAGTTCATGCCGCCCAAATTTTACTTTGACATGTAAACCTCATGAGACTTGGGCAAATTCTTGGGGTGCCCACTGTAGCCAACCTAAGAAATACATGTGTGAATACACTCAGATGTTTCTAGTGCTTTGCTTTGGGTAGATACTGCAGGGTCTTGGAACCTAGTGTGTATCATCCTGACAAGCAGGACAAGGTGTAATAGAAGAAAGTTCCTCGTCCTCTATATTTGTCAAACATGGAAATGACAATCCTACCTCATCAAGTGTCCAGTACAGTGCACCCTTCATAAATGTTATGGATCTGGGAAAGGATTTCATAACACTTGAGAGTAGGATAATACATAATAACAGATAGAAAGTTAGGTTTTCTTAGAAAGTAACACTTCAAAATTCTTCGCAAAATCTCAAAGGTCTTCATTGTAAATGAACTTGATGATAACCAAAAAAGAATCAACAGTGCTTTGCTGAGAATCCTTAGCACAAAGACAAGTACTGCTCAGGGGCCACCGATCCCTTTCATGTACACCAATGGGACGTTCTCTCCATAGACCATACATGGGGTGTTCTCTGAGCAGCACTGTACCCTGCTCTGTAAGTTTTCTCGAAGTGGTATTTAAGGATTCCACTCCAACGAACCACAAGAGTCTACAACACTTAGCGGTTCAACAGATTACAATTTGTTGGAAGGTTGATCACCTTTAAATCACTTATTCCATTCATAAAAATACAAGTTTATTGTATTTCCGTTTACGAGTGAAAATTTCACGAAGGGTGAACACTTTGTTAACAGTCACCATTTGTATGCTTCTAGGCAGCAATATGTAGGACTAGACATTTCATAACAAATATGATGGGTTAACACTTATCAGTGTAGCATGTATAAAGGATGCATGACTTTAATAGGTCCCTAGAATGCTAAACAGGAGTGCAGGGATTGGCCGGAGCGGACAATCTACATCCCAGGCGCCAAAACGCCTGGCTCTTGATCGTTTCACCAGTCAACCTATATTATGCACAAAGAATATGCAAACGGACGATAGCACTAACCCTTCTAGTCCTATCGTCACTGTATGCGTAGCTTGTTAACTTGTTAATGTTCTAGAATGACCCTGAGACAGAGAATTTTGCAGTATCCTAGACCTGTTTAACCACCATCACTATTATATGTGCAAAGTGTCTGGTAACATACTAGAGAAGATGGCTTTCTTTGCTCCCGACAACTAGGCTGTGCACAATGATCTCCGTAGCATACACAAGCTAATCTCCTTAAGCAACTTAGACAGGCACCTGCACTCGAGGTCCTTGTGGAGCAAATCACTGCAAGTCGGTCAGCACAGCATGCAACCAAGCTTACTATTTTGACCTGACATCAAATAGATTTCAGCCAGAGCTTGCTGCTGGCAGACTTTCTTCCCACTTACCAACTTTCGGCACAAGTTCGGTGCACTATGCGCGTCAAGGAGGTAGCAAGAACTTGGTTGTAAGTTATTTGGAGGAGATGGCTCAAACGAGGGCTCGCGTCTACGGCAGAAAGTTCGTTTCCAACCCCAACCGTGCAGGATATGCTGAATCTTGATATCTCGTGTACCACTTTCCAGGAATCTCGAAAATATCGATAAAGACAGTAGCGAGGAGTGCGAGGAGGATGAGATCACCGGACGGTCCACAGCCCAGGTAATGTACACTCTTTGAGCACCTTCTCAAGTGTCCCCTAGGAATCCAGACCAACTTGCCCTAAAAGAAAATTTTCGGTGTAGAGATAGGATACGCCACTTGGCAATTAACAAGACAGAGAAAGGAGAAGGACAGGATTTCTTGATTCTTTTAGGAAGGGGAATAAGAAGAGACTTACTCTCAACACCTTTGATTGCGGATGATCCTACACAACCCATGCTTGTGTATTGGCCACCAGGGCCAGGATTATTACATGACTTATTCCCAAATGCATGCAAACGCCGCTCTTTCCCCGCCAAGCTTCAAAGGCGCAGCAACATTCGACAGCTCGCCACCCACGTCTAGGATGTGCAAAACACCAGAGGGCAGGCAGAAGTCAGTCTTGTCACGAAGACAAATAGGATTACATCCACAATATTAAAGAGGCCGCTCCAGCACATCCGGGAAGGAAGGCAAGAGGAGCTGGGTAACGGTTAAAACACCTGAACTTTGAACAGAAAGCTGTACTAACTCTACCCTGCAAAGGGCGGAAAGGATAAGAAGAACATGATGGAGGTACATTTTGTTTGCCCTTCTTACCTGGACCTAGGGGACTGCGGAAGCAATGCTTGTTCAGAAGATTTTAAGGGATACTGAGAAGGCAAGACCTGTGCAGTCCATACCTCTCTGACCAAATTCTATCACTGCAGAGCACTGATCGAAGTCACCAACACTCTGCGACTGCGACGATGATGGGCAATGATCTTGACATTCAGATTCCACACGTCGGCGTTCAATTGCAGAAATAACGACAGAGCAAAAGGAAAAACGCCCAACCAAGATTGTATCAAGGAGGAGGACTAAGGGGCGCCTTGCATGGGTCCAAGGGGTAGGGGTTTAACAAAAAATGACCATTCCTATTGACCGAGAGGTGTAAATTGGACCAAAGTCCTTTAAATGAGGGTTTAAGACTAAGAAGAGGCAAAGTGAGGCGTCTTCTAAACGACATCACTTTGGAGGGAAACACTAATGATCCAAACTAAAAAAATGAAGCTCAAAAGAAAGTTCATGTTTTGGAGAACCATTTGGGAATGTAGATTCAAGGGAGGTTCCGGTTCAAGGGTTCAATTTGCCTCAAATTTTTTCAAATTGGTCCCTATGTCCTTAGACTATGGACCCCCATTCTAAGTGCCTCTAAGGCCTAATTTATACAAAGTTTGTATAACAAACTAGCCCAGCTTGAACTACTAAATACTTTCTCTAGATGACCATGAGGAAAAAAAATGTCTAATGGCATGAACCACCCCACCATCGAGCCATGAGGAAGATGGACATTGCCATGCAAACCTTCCTCATGCAAAGTGCTCACCCCCATGCCACTTTTCTTAATTAAGAGGAGGTGTCACATTACTAGTGGTACTATGGCTTCATAATAACCTTGTTCACACTACTAGCACGTTACATTCTTCCCCCTCTAAATTTGAGTGTCTTTGCTCAACACACAAGTAAAACCCATCAATTATCTAAGTACAACTTGTTCAAAGATCTAATATCAAGAAATTTACAATAGTAGATTTTTTTTCGCCTCTTCTTTTTTATCAAAATATCGGATAAACTTTCACATCCAACACGGTGGCGTGATAATCTTTTGTTAGCACGGACTATAAAATTCCAATATGTTTTTAGTAATTCATGATTCAAATTAAATTCAAGTTTCCAAGAGTTATGCTCAAGCCCATAACCGAGCCACTTGATGAGATTGTATTTAACGGGACGTGAATGACTCCCTCTAACCTCATGTTGTAAAACAAGTTCCATTTCACATGATATACCATGATTTTTGTCGCGTACCTCTCCATGAGTAGTGCCCGAAACACCATGGGCACAAAGGGGACCCTGGAGTGACACCCGGGACTTATAGTGCCATTGGTGAGAAGGCCCAAGTGATCCTAGTGCGGGTGAGGGCCCCAAGCGTTGGGAACGCCTCCCACCCACGGAGACTAGGAAGCATGAGGGTAAGGCCATTAGCTATGCGTAGCTTATGGTGTGCCAATTCTAGAATGCTCAAGAACACCTCAATCGGAGGTGTGAGCTAGGAGATATGGCAATTTGAGTGGAGCGTTGTCCCGAGACATCGCCCTGCTACAGCAGTGGCTTGGGAGTGGCTCCCAGGATTGCCAAGCTTTGAACATGGATAATTTCTTCAATACTTGTTTGAATGGGATAAATGAATAGTCCATCGGTATCTACATGAAACATAGATGATGATGGAGTGGTCAATTATTAGCATCAAAGACCATATGAAGAAGTTATGGTGTTTTGAAGCTGTTGGGGGCTTCCAGCCCCAGTGGCTAAGGGAAAATGTTTACTTAGCCCCAGGTCTTGGGAGAGAGACAAAAGGTTACTTGACGGTGGGGTAGGGGCCCTGCTTAGAGTCATAGAGGCTTATATGGATGAGATGGTATGGCCGAACCCACCCGAGGCCGAACGGCATGGCTTCCATGGGCATTAGCCCAATGTGATGGCATAGTTGCCTAGTATGGTTCAGGTTGTTGTAGTGTTGCTTCGGCAACGCGATGATCAACTTAGGATTGGACTTCCATAAATGGAAGTCCACATATTACCATTGATTACCGATCAAGGGGTGAATCCCAAATGCAAGTGTAGGAGGGTTGGTCCCCCTCCTATAAACTAAAAAGGTCCACGATATTGGGAACTAACCATTCGCATGGCGGAATGCGAAGGGTTAGCGCTCGTGACCCTTGCTAGAGTTGAAAAATGACCAAGTTAGTTAAGGGGAGCTAGCAAGGGTTGCGACATAGCGAGGGTTACAACAATTTTCAATGATTAACGATGGCGGAAACTTTATATTATCATTAGCCTTGTAAGGCTTCAACAAAGAAACGTGAAAAACATTATGAATTTCTATGGTCTTTGGCAATTTCAAATGATATGCTATGACGCCAATTCTCTTAATGATAACGAATGGGCCAATCCATCGAGGAAGTAATTTCTTCACACCTGGGGTTTCAACTTAATGGTGGAAGTATTGAGAAGCACTTCAGATCCCACTTCCTACGATATATCACGTCATTTGGTGTCAACTAAAACTTTTGTCTTTGTTGGAAAGCCAACAAAAGTTTCTTAGCTTCATTAATAACATTATTCATGGCCAAAGCAAAATCTTTTGCAGTCGGGACTTGAGACCCGTTGATCCTTTTATTCATAGGTGTTGAAGGATATTGACCATAATTCAACATAAAAGGTGTAGTCGCGATGGATTTTTGCCATGACTTATTATAGGCAAATTCAACCATCGACAAATACTCATCTTAATCATCTTGGGAATGACTCACATAATGCCTAAGCATATCCTCAAGGATTTTATTTAACCTCTTTGTTTGACCATCAGTTTGAGGACGAGAAGATGTAGACATGGCCAATTGAATGTTTAACAAGTAGTGCAACTCTTGCCAAAATCTATCCATAAATCTCGCATTCTATCACTGATTAACTTAAGAAAAATACCATGTGGGTGCAAGCATAATAAAATGGACCAAAAAAGTGCTCCGGTATATGAAAGCCATGATTTTCTTGGTCAAACGCCTATAAGTAGTAGCAAAATGTTGTTTAAAATAGATTATTTTTCATGATGACCTCTATTGTTAAGTTAGGTACTCAAATATAGAATATCAATATGAGATCTTCAAAACCTATCATCAAAAGTGACGCGTAAAAACAACTGACTAAATATAGTTTTGAACATAAATTTCATGACCTTAAATATTTTGAACTTGGAATTTCTTTTCATATTCCTTGAATTCATTATAAACTTGAGGTCATCGTAAAAAAAAATTCAAAAATTCATCAATTTAATGTAATGTAATTGTATTTTAAACATGTTTTTGACAATTATCTTTTCAATGACACCCACTTGCACCACCACTTGCACCGTCTTCTAAAATACATATACGTTGTTTGAAATTGTTTTTTGTGAACATAAATTGCTTGGCTTTGTAGATTCATATGTTTTCTAAATGTTTATGAATTTTTATTTCATAAAATTCAAAGTTAGTATATTATTTTGGATCACTTTCACTTAAATCTGAGCAAGGATCAAGAGCTGTCCACTTTACCGTGTTTGCACCCATGTAACTTATAAATATAATCCTAAGTATTTTTTTCATCTCTTCAATAGTCACAGTTGTGGTAGTCACCATAAAATGAACCATTTTGGACACATACAAAAATTGCATCATGCCTCTGCTTAGTGGGCATAAGTCCAACAATAAAATCCATGCTTGTAATTTTTATTTCCTCTAAGGGAATTTTAAGGGTTGTAATAATCCACTTGGCTCTATAGTAGGGGTTTTACACCGTTGGCAAACACCGCAAGAACTTACATATTTTTTAACATCATTTTTTATTTTTGGCCACCCAAAAGGAGTTTAAATTTTCTTGAGCGTCTTAAAAATACTCATACAACGAATCGTGGTGTTTATGGAGTATATATTCTCTTAAAAACCCCAAATAAGATTCACCAACTACCACATTTGGCACCACAATTGCATCATGGTGCCACCAAAGGCCATCCTTGAAAATCAATTGAAAAACATTACTTAGATCCATAAACCATGGATCGTGAGTGTATCCTGCAATGATGGATTGAAAAAATGATTGTTCTTTAACAACCAATTGTTCATTGACGTATTCAAGACCACTATACACTTCATTTGTCGATGCTCTGGAAGGGACGAAGGTATCGTGTGAGCGGTGAGTGGTGAGCAGTGAGCGGTGACCAGTAAGATTTGGGTATTTTAGATCAAAAATAATTCAGACATGGATGAAGATTCAAGAAATCAAGTATTTATAAATTTTATTATTATTTATAGTACATTATGGTACTTATAACCGTGGAACATTTATCCACAATAAATGTTAAAAAATCATTTTAGGGATGTGCTTCATGAGTGGAACATGAGTAAAGCTGTAGTTACTTTACCAGATTCTGTGAAAGGCAATGATTTGCTTATAAATTCACAATAATCGTCGAGCATTTATCCATGACAACAGTAAGAAACTTATGACAATCAAATAATCAGAAGTGTGTAAGAAACTTATGATAGTCAGATAATCAGAAGTGATTAATTGATGCTTTGAAAATCAGAAGAAAGGTGATACTTCAAATATCTCGTAGTGGCCCTTTTAGTCTCACTACTTCATAATTAAATCAAAGGCTGATTACATGGGATTCATTATAGAAACAGTAAAATCTAAGAGGGCAAGTGGTTCAACAAGCCACACTCTAGAACTCGCTTCACTTCATTGAAGTTAAAACTAGCTGCATGCATGAATGTATCGGATTTAGAATCCAAACCACAAATGACTATAAATACATAATACAAGTTCTTACAATTGGCCTACTGTCCACGTTTTCCGATTGCTTTTGTCGCCATCTCCTTGAAATATGGGCAAGTGTATGTTGGTAGCTACGAAATGGTCAAGTAATATTGCTGGACATTTGGAGGTGTACCCGAATCCAATGAGACGATGCATCCAACGGTTAGGGCTGGAAGCATGCACAACTTGTGCACACTTCCTTTCAAGGATAGGGCCGACGCACAATTGTTGGCATGTTTGGTAGACGGGGTTTTCTTGTTGCGTCGGATATTTTTTCCTGATCTACGGGTAGGAAATTCGTCTAGATATGCTGGAATCGTGTAAATTGATAAGTCCACAGATAATGGTTGGTCCTAAAAGAGTCTTGCAGGGGACATTTCCTTCCATTGGGGTAGTCTAAAGCCTACATTCTCCAAGGATAGGATCTCTTTGGGAGATAAATTGGTCCCCAACTTAACCGGCCATACTTCTAAAACCTCCAATCTTGACATCGCCCACTTTCGACGAGTGCCCTTCATGCATCTTTCAATATCGTCATTGTAGAAGAAGAATTGCATAGAACACCATTTTAATTAAAATAAAACAATTTGGCCATTTTGAGACAAAAAATTAAGGTGAAATTTCAAGGCACCTTAAAGGAAATTTAAGGTGAAATCCAAGTGGAACTTTGTTCCCATAAGCCAAGTTCCAATGGGGTACATAGTGGGTACATGATAAAGTACCAAAAGTTCCCTACAAGTGTTTCCCGACCACGTTCACATCCTCCGCAATTATTCACCTTAATGTACGCTATTAAGGTGATTGGCAAAATGAGACTTTGAAAAGTCTCATTTTAATTAAAATGGTGTTATAGACTCCTTCCTATTCTTCTTATAGTTGTCCAACATGCCCGTGTATGTTGGAGCAGCAGTGCTCTTTCCATCTTGCACAATCCGTGTGATGCACTTCTTCTTAGTGATTGCTTGTTGAGCAAAGCACGCCTTGGCAGATGTCTTTGGAAGGCGTGCGATGTGCCATTCAGAAGGGTTGCATGCAATCTCCTCAACACCAGTGACGTGGTGGCGATCGATCTGCTGAGTAGGTTGGTGTGCTTGAAAGAGCGACTCCTCTCGATCCGAAGTTGTAGGAGAATCCGGAAGTATCAAAGTTGATGGAAGGTCATTGTCATTGCGTGCTGGTTTGGTTTGGATGCGCGGTTTTGACATGCTAATCTTGTCAGGCCTGTAAGATTCATATTAAGAACCAAACGCAATATTTGGCTTCTTTTTAAGAGAAACAAATACCTCTTCCCCTTCAAGGTGAGGAGTCCTAGTGCACAACACGTCGACGCCAGGCATCTTCAAGAACGCTTCGTGAAGTGGTTTCAAATTTATAGTTCGAGCCGCCGACCTCTGAGCACTTTTGAGCTTGAGTTCTTCCTTTGACGGACCAGTATCAGGGCGTTCTCCTTTGAGGAATTCGTAGTATGCTATGCACTGTATGAAGCCGCAAACAAAGTTGTTCATGGTTGCCATATACAGGTCGCTCCTCGATCGTCGGACTGTTGTTTCCACTTGTTATGGATCGATTCTGCTAGGTTACAGGATGACATTTCTGCTAGTTGGTCTTCATTAAGACCCTACAATTGTAAAATGGTGTCAAATTAACGTAATGATAGGATTTATGTGAGATTGGAGGCAAAATAGATTATAGAAAAAAAACAAAGGAAGGAAGAGGAATTACTAACTGCATGAATCCACCCCACTGGTGGTAATGAAAGTGCCAGAAGGCGAGCCAAAACTCAAGTCGAGGAAGGCCTCGTTCAGATTCAGTGTCGGATGACATCCACCATGCTCGAATTACAAGATACTTAGTCTCGACCTCCACCATTGACTTGGTATTCTTGTATTGCTAGTAGAGTTTTCGGTGTTGAGCTTGGAGGTCTTAACGGATGTCAACCTTGGTGTGTTTTTCCAAGGATTGTGTCCAGTGGAAAAGGTAAATCCTTTCTCTATCCACCATTATCTCAGTCGCATCTCCACTTTCGTAGATGATGCGTACAACATTCCAATTAGCATGGGCATTGTCGACCATGAATCCCTTGAAATTGACCTTATTCACACCGTGGCGCGCCATGACAACATTTAGATCCTTCCATACAACTGATTGGATTGCAATGTCCTCCGATTGCATGTCACATACTGCAATTGTCATGATCCGACAATAAGTGGAGTCATACACCTGGCAAGCCATGGTTGTCCATGACCTTACACGTTTGACATGGTCAAACATTATCCAGGCATTCTCAAGGTCACCCCCAGTCTGCATTCGCTTCACCAAGTCGACTCCATTGCCAGGCCCGAACTCGGACATCTTGAAGATGAAGACCTTGTCCATGTTTGATCCTTGCCCTGGAAACATATTCTCCTGAACAAAATTCTAGTTGCTCGAGCCGTGAAGCATGGTAATGTTGTCCATGATTCCATAGCGTTGCAGACCTTAAAAGTAGTAACAGAATTACGAATATTGGGAGAGGTTAGATGCTTGCACCGAACAAAGATTGGCAGCAATTCCGGGAGCTCCAAGGTCTTCCGTTCCTCACCTTCTCTAGCCAAAAGGAGCGGGCCAAGTATTTCCTTTTCTGTTTCAAGCACAATGGCGGAACGAGTTGCTGATGGAATCCATTTGACTTACTCGCCAATCAAGCTCTATGTCTGCTCGATGAAGTCACGGTAATCGCCAGTCTTGACGGGATGGTCGTGAGTTCCCAAATGCACACAAGCCCTCGTCAGGTGTGGTGTTGCGGATACGTAGTAAATTTTTGCTCGGCATACTGCAAGGCATATAGGTGGGATATTACATATTCTGCAAACTAGCGTAGAACCCGTAGGAGGACTGGACCCAACTTCAAACATTTTGTCAGATATTCCATCCCACTTAGTCTCGTTGACGCCGGCGGTTCTATGGTCTCGGGATAGGTACTTGTGAGCCCAAAATGGTGCCCACATGTGTTCTTAACCCTTTGAAACTATTAGAAGTTATGTTTTGATGTTTTATGATTATTCTCAAAAATATAAAAAGAGTGAGGCTTGGTGTGAAGTTATGTTTAGGCCTTAGGCTTATGTGGTGTAGTTAATTAGAAGCTTAGCGGCATGAAGGAAGTTCTTTGGTTAGGTGAGTGTAGCATGTGGTGGACCAAGGGGAGCCCCTTGAGTTTAAATATTTGAATTGGGATCCATCTTGTTGGTTTAGGAGTTGAAGGCTTAGCGGATGGGATAAGAGCCTACGAAGTAGGAGAGGATCGAGGGGCTTATCTTGAGCTTTGAGGGGTGCTCACCCCTTCCCTCCCCCTATATATTCCTTTTTCTCACCTTCTTCACTCACTTGGGTTCCTATTCACTCTCTCTTTCCTTCGTGCTCATTGGCACCCCTTTGAGGGGTGCTCACCCCTTCCCCTCTCCTTCTCTCTCTCTCCCTCTTGTTGTTCCTCTCATAGAATTGAGTGTTAGAGTTAGAGTTGTGTGGAAATTAGTAGAAGGTTAGTGAAATTAGTAGAGTTCATAGAGACTTGTAGGGACTTGAAGATACTTGTAGAGACTTGAAGGCCAATGCTCTACCTATTCAAGAGACTAGCATTAATAAAGCATCATGATTTCAAGTGAGTTGGGAGCTTGTTGAGATGGAAGTACATTTCATGTTACCACGAGTTTTGGTATCACACATGTGATTCTCAAAACCATCACCCGGACTAGGACGCTTAAGGGTGGTGGGTTTAGCCTCACATAAATGGTGCGTCCGCCGGGAGTGAAGCGGGAAGTAGACACAAGACTTGGAGGCAATTGAGAAGACTTGGAGGCACAAACTTGAGAGAGGGGAAGGAGCACTTGAGATGTGGTAAGTGTTTCCTCTTAAGCTTTTATTTTTTGAATTATTTAGATTAGTTGCATTTTGATTATTTTCTTGGGATGGATTGCATTGTGACTTATGCAATTTCATTTTGAGGAAGGAGCGCGGCAAAGGTATGTCCGCATCCTTTTTGGGAATTTGCTAAGGACATAAAAGGAACTTACGATCGATTAGTTCACTAAGACTTTAGAGGGATAATTAATTTTAGAAACATTAGACTTTGACACTCACCTCGGGGTGAGTCTCCAAGTCTTGGGGAGTTTTTACATTTCATGCTTATATTAGATTGGTAGTTCTTATTATCGCTTGAATCACGGTCGAGGGGAGTGCTAATTTGCAGGGGAATGCGATTGCTCAAGGTACGAAATTTCTTCAAAGTGAATTGGTAACTAATTAATGAATGATTTTTGTACTCGTGGTTGTCGTTATCCGTTGTAGAGGGTAATTCTTTAGTCATAGCATAGCATTGGAGACAAGAGGGTGATGCCTCGGTCTTTGATGTGGTGCATGACGACGGTCAGCCCCTCACTCTCGGTATTGTGGCGAGTGTCAGTTGGAGGGAAGGTTTTAGAGGTGATGTTCTAGCCCGACCAAAAATTGACATAAGCATGCATATCCCCTGTTTGGGATTGTTCATCTAAGTGGGCTTGCAGGTTCTCTTCCTCACCTCCTTAATTTTTAATTCACACCAAGAAAAGTGATAATATTAATGAGTGAAGGTAGTGAGGAGTATGATTGGTCAAGTAAGGGTTGATCGATTCTTTGGGGAATGCAAGGTAAGACTCGATCCCAAAAACCATGCTTGACATTAGGATTAGAAAGATCTAGAAGTAGAAGGAGATCATCTAGGATTAGGGTAGACAATGTTGTGGACGATATTGACGTTAGACTAGAAAGTTGTTTGAATGTTGAACCTAGTTTTAGTCCATTGTTAGAGACATTAGAAGACGATATTAAAGTGGAGGAAGAGGTAACTCCCTCTAATTTGATTGGTGAGATAGCATCGGATGCTTATACGTCTAGGGAAAAAATTCCGATATACATTGATAGAGAATTAGGAGAGGATCCACCGGTGGACATGGCACGACGAGGGGATGACGAGGGTCCTATACCGGAGGAGGATCCCATTGATCCATTGGTTAGACCGAGAGGTTTACCAATTGTGGTTCCACAAAACTTACACGCGGTGGATATGCCATCCCACCTCCCTAAGTTTTATGGAACCAAGGATGAGGATCCTTCTAGGCATATGGAGAGAGACATCGAGAGGTTGGCTAGTTCTCTTGTTACTAATCCAGGATATTGGTTGGTATGGTTTCCTACTATTTTAGAAGGTGAGGCTTATGAGTGGTATAGAGACCATGCCGAGGGACATTTTAGAGGATGGGAACAATTGCAAAGGGAGTTTTTGAATGAGTTTCGACCGGAGGTTGGTCAAAGCACGGCTTTGAGGGCATTGGCTTTGTTGAAGCAAGGTAGGGAAAAGGAGATTTTGGCCTACATTAGGAGGTTTGATTTAGTGTGTACGAGATTTGTGGGCACCATGCTCAATGATGATACACTAAAGCAATTTTTTATTCAAGGATTTTTTAAGTCGGGGACAATTAGAGGTGTTCTTGAGAGGAATCCTCAAACATTGGCGGATGCCAAACGGGCGGCTAGAGAGATGGAGACTTTGGATAGAGATCATGAGAGATTGTGGAGAAGGGAGGATGAATTGATACCACAATTCATTCCCATTAGGCCTAGAATGGTGGCGGGAAAGCCGGTCAAGTATGAGAGTCAAGTCCCATATGCTCTTGTTGACACCGGTCCACGTCCTTTAGCGGTTAGAGAACCGACACCACTTTTAGCATTATCGGCCCCTAGAGCGGATCCTCACCTTGAGGAAATGGAGAGAAGGTTAGGTGCTAGTCAATTGGGATTTCAAGAGGCCATGATTAAACAAATGCAAAGTCTTACGGATCAAATGTCTTTGATGATCAAGAGCCAACAACCGGGTCCTCCTCCTCCGGTTGAGTCGGGTAGACATGCATCGGGGTTGTGGTGTGTTCAATGTGGCCAACCGGGCCACACTCGTCAATTTTGTAGAAGTGGACAAAACCGTGATAAAAAAGGAAACGGTGGTCCACCTTCACAAAACCAACGAGGTCAAGGACAACAACAATATGGACAAGGCAACAATAGGGGACCTCCTCATAGAGGTCAAGGTGGTCAAAACATGGAGAAGAGGGAGTTCCATCCATTTTGTGGGACGTGGCATGCACAAGGTCAATGTTGGTCCGAGGGACAAGGTCATGGTTGTAGTAATTGTGGGGGAAACCATCCTTCGGACGAATGTCGTCAACCGGATAAGGTTATTAGTGCGACTTACCCAGTGGCCAATCCACAACAACAAGCGAGGGACAACATGAGGGGAGCTAGACCACAAGGTGGACCACCGAATGAGCTTAGGCCACCGAATTTGTATTACGACCATGGTAATGCGAGACAAATTTTTTATCCACCGGCGGGATTGCAAACGGCGAATGGTTACATTCCGATACAAGGTAGGCAAGGGGGTCCACAAAACTTCGACAATAGACGACAAACTTCTCCTACGGATCCGGGTCCGTCTAATTCTCAAGATGTAAGGTTTATGGATGGTGTAGTGGAGTCACATCATGATGACCCTCTTCCTCTCCAAATGGATAGTGGAGAGGGACAAGGTCAATGGCCTCTACACACCAATGCCATCACCTATGAGTTGAAGAGTCTAGGAGATGAGGTTATTCATGAGACACCGACATTAGCGGTTACCACTAGAGCTAGGAGAGGGAAGGCCCCATTAGAGGTAGAAGTAGAAGGTCAAGAAGAGTATTCTTCGGATGAGGCTCCTAATCTTTTTGAATTGGATAGGGTAGCTAGAGTAGCTAGGAGGGCCACTAGGGAGTTAGAGAAAGAGAATGTGATTCTTCATCATAGAGAGGGGCCTAATGTCATTCATGATTTGGAGGGTAGTGAGATGGGAGAATGGGAAGGACCGGGAATTCCCTTGGATGAGTTTGATGGTGTTGGCAATGCCAAAGTGGAGAAGTCGAGTGGCTACGATTTGTGGGCCGATCTTAGCTCACTTAAGGCCGATATTACTTTTGGACAATTGTTGAAGATTTCACCCGTGGCTAGGAAGACTCTCAAGGAAGGAATGCCGGTGACTAGGAGGACTAAGAAGGTTAAGTCTAGGATGTCGGCTATTGTTCAAACGAAAGGAGCAAGATGGGATGTCAAACCAATTGAGATTGAGGTTATAGTGGTGGACAAGGTGGTTCCTAATGTGTTAGTGGATGGAGGTATCGGACTAAACATCTTACCGGACCATACCATGAAGAGGTTAGGTCTTAATCTTACGGGTCCGTCACCTTTCATCATCAATATGGCGAATCAAAGTCCGGCCGTGCCTTTGGAAATGATTAAAGATTGTAGGATTAGCACCGGAGGGGAGGATTATGTAATCACCTTCCATGTCATCAAGATGCATTCTAACAAGGATACCTTTCTCATCTTGTTAGGTAGGCCTTGGTTGAGAATGGCGGATGCCATAGTAGATTGGGGAGGAGTCAAGCCATCCATTACTTATGGTCCGGAGGATAATAGGGTCAAAATTCCCATAGGGTCATTAGGTGAATGGGTTAGAAAGGAGATTGAATATTTTCGGAGGATGAGGGGGATGACAAGAATGATGATGAGAATGACGGGACGTTGGTAGGAGTCGTTCATTCAGGTGGTCACGGAAAGATCATAGATTCGGGGTCGGGTTCCTTAGGTCCTAGTTTCTACCATCATGGGGATGATGGGGAGTATGCACAAGGTTGAGAGAGTATCCCGAGTCGGAGTTTGATATAATGATGACGTCCCACCATGCATGTTTGAGTGATGCGATTCTTAGTTCAAGGAGTGAAGAATATTCTTTGTTAGAACCATGTGAGGTGCTCACCGAGGAAGAATGGATTTTAGGAGGATTGACACCTTGGGTAGATAATATGGAAGAGTGTGACATAAGTTTAGTACATGTGGATGGGACTCAAGACGAGGAGGCTATTATGGAAGCGGAGAAATTGGAGGAGCCTTTGCACTTCAAGACGACGTTAACGGGAATTGTGGTTGGACAAGATGTCAAGGATTATCCTCATGTACCGGCGGATTGGTATAGGAACAAGGATGAGCAAGTTCATGTTACCGAAGGAGATTGGAAGTATGTAGATGTTACTACAAAGAATGGCAAAATGAGACAAATGAAGATGGGGTCTCAATTGGGGGAGGAAGAAATCAAGGAATATAGCAATTTGGTGGATGAATTTAGTGACACTTTTGCTTGGTCATACGATGAGCTTAAGGGGATCCCTAGAGAGATGGTGGAGCATCGCATTCCTTTGATTCCGGGTGCTAGGCCCATTAGGCAAAAGGAGAGAAGGATGAACCCACGGCTACAATTGTTGGTTAAAGCGGAGTTAGAGAGATTGTTGAATGCCGGGTTTATCAAGCCCGTCGAGATTACGGATTGGGTCTCTCCAATGGTGTTGGTGAAGAAAAAAAATGGGAAGTTGCGGGTGTGTATGGATTATAGGAAACTAAATGCTTGCACACAAAATGATCACTTTTCTTT
Source organism: Polytrichum formosum (assembly GCA_964035585.1). Lineage (NCBI taxonomy): Eukaryota > Viridiplantae > Streptophyta > Polytrichopsida > Polytrichales > Polytrichaceae > Polytrichum > Polytrichum formosum. Next base: position 14,487,900 of record OZ037938.1, on the reverse strand, counting down.
ACCATTCATCACTCTCCTTCTAGAAGAGGCAGGAGGTCATGCTCGCTACACATTCATGGATGGTTATGCGGGATATAACCAAATCGCCATAGCATTACAAAATATCCACAAGACGGCTTTCACTACTCCATGGGACACATTTGTTTGGGTGGTCATGCCATTTGGGTTATATAATGCTCCGGCCACGTTTCAAAGACTTGTCATGTACATCTTTACCGACTTGTTGTACAAATCCATGACGGTGTTCATCGACGATTTTAGCACTCAATCAAATGCTAGTCAACATATAGGGTGTGTGTGAGAGGCTTTGATTAGATGTAGGAAGATGCAATTGGCCTTAAACCCGGATAAAACATTCTTGGGCGTCCACAAGGGAGTTCTTTTGGGTTATGTGGTGAGCGAGAAGGGGAGAGAACCGGACCCCGAAAAAATCACGGTTATTGATAAGTTGCCCACTCCCACCAACGCCAAGGGTATAGCCAAGTTGTTAGGACATGTGGGGTGGTATAGGGAGTTGATTCCTAATTTCTCTAAGATAGCGGTACCTATTACCCACTTGCTCAAGAAGGATGTTAGATTTGAATGGACCAAGGCATGCCAAAGGGCGTTTGAGGAATTAAGGGATAAGTTGAGCACGTACCCGGTGTTGAGGCCACCCGATTGGGATAAGCCTTTCCATGTGTATTGTAATGCTAGCAATGTAGCAGTTGGTAGTGCTTTGTGTCAATCCACGGGTGAGAACAGTAAGGACCACCCCGTTGCTTATGCTAGCAAGCAATTGACACCGGCCGAGAGGAACTATTCTACCACGGAGAGGGAATGCTTGGCTATGGTATTTTCGGTTAAGAAGTTTCACCATTACCTTGTGTATAATCCGGTTGTTTTCTTTGTGGATCACATGGCCATAAAATACTTGGTCAATAAGGCGGAGCTAAGCGGGAGATTAGCTAGATGGGTCTTGTTATTAGAGGAGTTTGACTACACGGTGGAGTACAAGCCGGGCCGCATGCACCTACAAGCCGACCACTTGTTTAGGTTGTTCGAGGGGATGGGAGAGAGTCCAATAGATGATAGATTAATGGATGACAATCTTTTTGTGGTCACGGCCAAGCCGGATTGGTATGCGGGTGTCGTGGAGTTCTTAACCACACAAAAGTTCCCCGAAGATTGGACCAAGGAAGATAGAAGAAAAGTTAGGATTAATAATAGGCATTTTGCGGTGGTAGGCCATAGATTGTTTAGGAGGGGAACCGATGGGTTGCTTAGGAGGTGTGTGTCGGAGGTAGAGGTCCCGACCATCCTAGAGGCTTGTCATGATAGTGCATGTGGGGGTCATTTTTCCGGCCAACTTATCGGTCAAAAGATTCTTAGAGCGGGATATTTTTGGCCTACCTTGTTTAAGGATTCACATGATTATGTGAAGCATTGTGACGCTTGTCAAAGGTATGCTCGGAATGATTTACGGATAGAGATGCCACTCCATGTATCATTGCCTCTTGTGCCTTTTGAGAAGTGGGACATTGACTATGTAGGCGAGGTCCATCCTCATTCCTCCAAAGGAACGGCTTACATTATAGTTGCCACCGAGTACCTCACCAAGTGGGCGGAGGCTAAGGCCGTCAAGACCGATACGGCAGCGCATGCGGCGACGTTTATGTATGAGAACATCATCTCAAGGTTTGGAGTGCCCAAGATTTTGGTGAGTGATAGAGGGACCCATTTCCGAAATTCCTTGATTCAAGAAATGACAGACAAGTTCCAAATTGATCATAGGAAGACTACACCTTATCACCCCCAAATAAATGGTCAAACGGAGAGGGTAAATGGTATTTTGGTAAGTATCCTACGCAAGACGGTGATAGACTCTAAGAGAGATTGGGACACGAAGTTGACGGCAAAATTGTGGGCTTATCGGACAACTTACAAAGTAACTACCCAAGCCACTCCTTTCTCCTTAGTGTATGGTTTGGAAGCCACACTTCCAATTGAGTATGAAGTGGAGTCTTTTCGGGTGGCCATAGGCTCATGCCTTACCGAGAGTCAATCGTTAAAAAATAGATTGACTGACTTGGAGGAGCTTGATGAGAGAAGGCGAATGGCGGCTCAACTCATTGAGGCGATTCAACGTCGAAGGGAAATCACCTTTGACAAAAGACACAAGAAGAGGGTACTACGACCGGGGATGATGGTGATGATTCAAGATGCTAGGAAACTTGAATTCCCGGGTAAGTTCGATGCGGTTTGGTTGGGCCCTTACCTTGTCCGCGAAGTATTTCCCAACAATTCCATGCAATTGGAAACATTGAACGGGGAGAGCTTCCTAATCCGAACTGCGGGAAGTAGGTGCAAGGAGTATCGAATTTGAAGGACAACTTGCCTTCGAAACAAGAGATTCGGGATCCATCCCCCGATGGTCGCCAATAATGTGAGCCCAAAATGGTGCCCACATGTGTTCTTAACCCTTTGAAACTATTAGAAGTTATGTTTTGATGTTTTATGATTATTCTCAAAAATATAAAAAGAGTGAGGCTTGGTGTGAAGTTATGTTTAGGCCTTAGGCTTATGTGGTGTAGTTAATTAGAAGCTTAGTGGCATGAAGGAAGTTCTTTGGTTACGTGAGTGTAGCATGTGGTGGACCAAGGGGAGCTCCTTGAGTTTAAATATTTGAATTGGGATCCATCTTGTTGGTTTAGGAGTTGAAGGCTTAGCGGATAGGATAAGAGCCTACGAAATAGGAGAGGATCGAGGGGTTTATCTTGAGCTTTGAGGGGTGCTCACCCCTTCCCTCCCCCGTTTGAATTAGGATCTATGTTGTTGGTTTAAGAGTTGAAGGCTTAAAAGATAGGATGAGAGCCTACAAAGTAGGAAAGGATCGAGGGGCTTATCTTGAGCTTTGAGGGGTGCTCACCCCTTCTTTCCCCCTATATATTCCTTTTTCTCACCTTCTTCACTCACTTGGGTCCTATTCACTCTCTTTTTCCTTCGTGCTCCTTTGGCACCCTTTTGAGGGGTGCTCACCCCTTCCCCTCTCCTTCTCTCTCTCTCCCTCTTGTTGTTCCTCTCATAGAATTGAGTGTTAAAGTTAGAGTTGTGTGGAAATTAGTAGAAGGTTAGTGAAATTAGTAGAGTTCATAGAGACTTGTAGGGACTTGAAGATACTTGTAGAGACTTGAAGGCCAATGCTCTACCTATTCAAGAGACTATCATTAATAAAACATCATGATTTCAAGTGAGTTGGGAGCTTGTTGAGATGAAAGTACATTTCATGTTACCACGAGCTTTGGTATCACACATGTGATTCTCAAAACCATCACCCGGACTAGGACGCTTAAGGGTGGTGGGTTTGGCCTCACAGTATTCACAGTCGGCATTGTCACAACGAAGGTGGCCAAGACATGAAGAGGTTTGGAATATAAGATTCAAGTCATTTTGAATATTAGACGTGATAGTACGAGACCAAGCATGGCCATCATATCGTTTGTCCATACCACGAAGTTGTTTTGCTACAGTCCGCTGGCCATGGATTCCTAAAGGTGGAAATTTAAAAACAATATCGCCATTGTAACGAGGCGGAAGAAATTCAACCTGCTGGAGTTTAATCACATTGAAATCAATTTGAAATAGGATATTTTTTGACCTCTTACGAGCATTAAGTTTCATCAAGGACTGAATGATGCTGCCTGAGAGACTTGGTACAATTTTGGACGGATCAAAGGTTCGTGAGGGATTAGCAGGAAGAGTCGACTCTTGGCATATAATTTGCGGAGTTAGCGCTATTTTCACTTTGTTTTTCGGGCCTGACATGGAAACTTCGACGTCCTCGTTGTCCGAGTCATCACTCAACTCATAGATGGTCTCACGACTTGGCTCTACTTTGACTTTGGTAATCAATGGGGTTTCAATGCTAATAGTGGATGACTCTTGAGGAGTAAGGAGTTCAGTGGAAGCAGTTAGAACTAACTCAAAGACTCCATATGCTCGATACTTTCCGGGTTTAAGCAACCAAAACGTGCCCACATCGTTCCTACTTGATAATCGACCGATAGCATGCGAGAGTATACCCGTTACATCATCAGAAACCTCTTCCTCGACATAGAGCAACTCTTCACGAAATTGAAACCTCAAACTTAGAGTGGTAGAAGTGACAAGAGCATGACCATCTTCTCCCAATGGAAAGGTAACTGGCACAGAATGCAAATCAACTCGAATGAAGGCCATTGTACTCGTAGCCAAATGCAACCTCACAATGATAAAATGAAATCCAAATCAAAGAGGGAGGTCAGCAAAGACACAGAAGAATAAGTACTTGCATACACACTAAAATTAACAGGGATGAATGCAGAGTTTTAACTATAAGTAAATATTAGGGATACACCAAAATTAAATATTTTGAAACCGAGTTGCTTTAAATTGAAAAGAAAAAATTGAGATTCTGTATCTTTCTAAGTCCTATTCTACAAAATGAAAGACGACGGATAGATGCAATTATAGAAACTTTTAAAGATCAGACAACATCCCAGCCCACTAAAAATAATTGCATTCTGATTGCAACGTCTCATTATAATGAGAGTTAAAGTTTGACAAGGCATAAAATGACTAATTTCAAGCATTGGAATGACGGCGTTAAACCAATAATAACAATTTTTTCATATCATATATTAATCAGTAGGACATAATATATCTCTTTTATACATCCTGCCACAGGCTGGAATCACAATTGATTTAGGATTTCACCCTAGGTTGTGCTAATCCTATCATCCAAATATAATGCGTAAGTAAGACTATTAATTACGTATGACGGCTATGTTTGGCAGCTCCATCCGCATGATCGCTATTTTTATGATGAATGTGAGGTATTCCATTATTTTCGTTGGCACTACAGCGTGTTAAAGATTCTTCATATGTATTGCGTACAGTTGAACATCCAACAGAGTTGAGCGTGGCCCTTTTGGTTTAGGGGTACTCCGTAATAAGGCTCTTGACTAAGTGTCAGGCTTGATGACTCCAACTTTAGAGTAGGCATGTCTCGTTGTTTTCACTGAATTGTGTTCACTGCCAAGAAGTGCAATCTTTTCTAAAGTTCTAATGGAAGAATATTGACCTTTGTTCGAATATATAGTCGATGCAGGATTCTGTGTAAGATCAAAGACAACATCATCTCTCACAGTTGCTTCCGCAATGTGATCAAATGGACCGCAAAATCTATCCAACGAAACTGCATCATCCTTGAAAATTGTATGAAACATATTGAGAGCACCGTTGGGCATGTCTAAATTGCCATCCATTCTAGGAAAATAGTGGTGATGAAATGAGAAGAGGAAGATGTGGGAATGAGTTTGGAGAATACGATCCATTTATTTAGTGGAAAATCTTAATGCAATAGCCTACAACTGTAACCCTACAAATTGGTAAAATCTAATCACAGACATTGTCAGTAAAAAAAACCGTTATTAATTTTTAGTGTTGAATATATCATTCCAAAATTGTTCAATGGCTATTGAATAACTCTTGCTATTTTGAAGTCTACCAACTTAAAAGGTTCATGGATTTTAAATTTTGGGAATCAACTCATCTATTATACTTATATTATACAGTGCAATAAATACATCGCACACAATCCTTTATGCCTATGAATGATAAATTTTCATCCAAGTGACTTAGATGTCCAAGTGACGATTAATTTTAGATGTGTGATGAGCAGGCAGGTAGTTAGATGATGCGATGAGATTAAGCTGTACAAAAGATGTTTACAGGATTGTGTGCAAGAACTGAGAGAGAATTGAGTAGGACTATTGAAAAACAGAGACAAACAGATAGGAAGAAAAAATTAGCTAGTAGCGAATAGTTTGTGACTCCTTATAACTTGCGCTCGGCTATGGAGAAGAGAGGGGGAAATTCTAGTAAGGGTATTGGAAGTCGTCTAAAGAATGTTGATCATTGAGATGTTGCACCTATTCGATTATTTTCTATGGTGGAAGATGATAACAGCCCGGGCGACCCACCTCGCATGGTCCGTTTTTGCCTTTTGGAAGAGCTTCATTGCCCCACTCTTCCCTACTTCGGAGACATGGGTGGCCGTGTGTGTGAGTTATGTTCAGAGTCCCAAGCAGACGTATCTGACCCAATACACATTCTTCAACGGGGGGGTTATTGTATCAGTTTTGATACTATGTGCACGGGGTTAGGATTTATGATGGCCATGCAAAATCCTTAAAGGACCAGGGTATTCATTCAATATCAGATGACCTTCCTAGGCAGGCTTATTTTGATGTGTTTCTATCACTTTCAGTGACGAATAACATGTGAATCTCGTGCCCAACTCCATGCAGAGGTTCCCATTAACACTGGAGCATCACCTCCAACAATTCAGCCCTCCTTAGGTGCTGGTGGGGAAGTAGATGCCAATGATGACGGAGCAGATGAAGAAGAAGAATCCCTTGGTGATGACGAGCATTTTGGAATTGACGAGGACGAGATTCGAACTCGTCAAAAATTGAACTCAATGGCTATCATATCTAGTTTGAGAGTGCAACCCACGAATTCGTCACGTTTCCCAACCTCGCTTTGTAGGATGGTTGCTATGCCTATAGTCAAACCTACTTTGCAGAGCGATCTAGCCAAACTTGAACAAAAGTTTGTGCATGGCTATCGTGAGGGGACTTCGGTGTTCTATGTGACAATGACTGACGAAGAAGGCAAAAAACAAGAAGTTACTAAAGCAGATAAGGAGAAATGGGGACCCATTTGAACGCTAAGAACAAGGATTTCAACACCTTTCTCTTCTTGGTACCATAATTGACAAGATTGACCAATCTTATGTTTTTTGTGTGCGATGGCAATCACAGGCGACAAGCTTGGCTAAATCACATTGAACGTCTCCACAAAAGCGACGCTTCTTGGCATTGTTTGGTGGATTCAATTTTTCTTAATACTAAGGACAAAATTGGTGTGGTTATACAAGTCGTGCATGACATCAACAAGTAAGTTCATTTGCCAAATTCTTTCTTGAATTGCACTTGCTTTATAAACAATTGAGGCTTTTGAACTGAATATGTTGTTTATACTCAAGCATACGGAGGACTCGCACGTTAAGACAAATACCGTCCATACCCTGTTTAAAGTTTGTAAGTACGGACTCATGGAATTGGACAAATTCAAGGACATATTGTCTCCTTCCGACCTTAGGCGATGCAAACGATCCCAGAAGAAGATATGGTACACATTGCCTTTAAATGTGTTCATCTCTTTCATTTTTCAAGTGCATTCTTTCTTTCTTATTTGGAATCGTAGATGTTTTATTTTCACTTGTGTTTGTCATATTTGCAATGATACTTGCAAGTTTACCAATGCCTTAATCTTAGAGCTTACTTGAGCCAAATTAATTGATTTCTTTCAGCACAAAATTATGTATGATTGTGGACGAAGGAATATACCAACTGGTTGAACAATCTGATGGAGATGTCACTGCTTCTGAAAAAGCTTCTACGATGAAGTCTGCCGTGCAGAAAATGGGGAAGCTTGTAGCTGTAGCCAACCCAGATCTCATCGATGGTTGGTTTCAAGAGGTTAGTGCACAACAATAATGGCCAATTAAAGAAAAATATTTGCTTCACATTTTGGTTGCCATGTATATAACAAATGCCTATATTAATCAAGAAGCGTGGCACCTGCAGATTCAGCGACACTACACTTTGAATTCGATATCACCAGAGCTTAATCTTGAAAAACTGCAACCATCGCAACTTCAAGGGCATCACCAAGCTTCAAAATCAAGTGGCTCGAATATATCAACTCATCTGCAGCTACTCGCGAGGCATGAAGACTTCCGCCAAAGCCAATTAACAAAGAGAAACTTTTTTGTTTCCTAGCAAAAGCATGTTGGTGGGCTGCTGTAAGTGTTTCGTTGTGCATGTTTTTTAATTTTGCCTAACAGGAGGTGCGGATTGATGAAGGTGCTCGCATTTGCCCTTAAACTTACCTTGTGAAACAAAATGTAATTTAGTGCTTCCGTAGTGTTAATGTAGATTAAAGTTTCTTGTGATGTCTGATGACTACTTTTCGTTAATGATTCTCTCAGTTTTGATGTTAGAGTAATTCAACACTACAGTTTAGTTTAATTGCTGAGGACTAGACAATGCGCGAGCATCGATCTGGATCTATCTATGTAAAAGTCATAATATATAGCAACTGATATGTAAAATACTTCTTGTCCAACAGGTGATTTCTAGCCTAGGGAAGTCGATGTTTTGTAAATGCTTGCAGACATAAGATAATCTTTTGGAGACACACGCGTTGGATTTATTCGATTTTTTATTTGAGCTAATCTCATTTTTTTCATGTTGATGCTCAAATTACAGAGCAAGTGATGAGTTCATTCAATGAAATCATGCGCCAAGATAGAATATCGATTAATATGAATGTGGCTAGTAAACCACTGACCTTGTCGGCATATATTGAAGACTATCAAATGAAGATTTGGGACCATGCGTTCTCGACCTATTTTAGAGGTCACGATTGCTTCAAAAAAATTGACGACTTCGTTGGGTTCAAGGGAACTGACCTTGTTGTGAGAAGGGTCATTTTCAGGTATTTTCCACTTTATCTCCTTTATGCAAATTCAAAGTTTTGGTTGCATCAATCCTTTCACATGAGACTTTCTGCAAATATTTTTCATAACTTCTAAAAGCATCATCTATTTATCATGTACTTCAAGTATGAGCTCTTACCGAAGAAAGCTATTCTCAAAAAGGACCTCCCGGTTTTCTTGAGCACAGGCTTGATAGGTCTAATGTTGCATGCATGTTCTCTGCCGCCCGACAATGAACATGGGTGACTTCTCATCTTACTTTGGGGGCTTGGTATCTCGATTGTGGGACCAACTACACTCCATCTTTTGAGACTGAGCTTAAGAAGTTACGCGAGGCAGTTGGAAAATCCGGAAAAGAAATGGATGATTTGAAGGGAATTGAGGATGAAAATGAGAGTGCAAAAGATCTTAAAAGATGTATTGAAAAAGACCGCAAGAAAACCCAGAAGGTGAAGGAGGCCGAAAAGAAGGCTGAACATAGGGAGTTAGAGAAACAGCAAAAGGCAGCTGAGAAGGCTTCAAAGAAAGGCAAGAGGAAGGTAAACACTTCGGGAGAGCAAGAACGTAAGAGTCCAATGACTCGCACTCCGACCGCTGACTCTAGTTCACATGTCCACACCATTTCTACTGGGGGCACTAAGAGAGACTCCTCCTATGAGCTCTTAACTCAAATCCCGGTTTTGGATCCTGTCGAGGAGAGCGACAGCAAGATAGATGAGTTCATACTGAACTCATCTTTGGATGACGTCTTTGGAGGTGATTCGGGAACCCTAATACCGGCCTACAATGAGCTCAAGTCATTTATTTCCAAGGTAAACTTTTTGTAATTATGCCTTTGACAACCATTTGAAATCTGAATTTTTTGAAGATTACATTGCCTCCTAGTATACGGTAGTCCTCACATCCTACTATATTGATATTCAACTATGTATTTACAGCACTCCGGTGACAAAATCCGTCATTACAAAGGATTTGCAACGAACCACCTTTGTGTGGATTTAATTCTTGTGGATATGTCGGATCGTCTTCCGATTCCTGGAATTTCCAATCCAACCACCTTTGTGCCTGCATGAAATCAGGATGCCAAAGAATGGTTGCAACTTGTATTTGACTTTGCCGACCAACACCTTCAAGACAATGGTGCTATTATTATAATTCACCCTTTTTGTTTGAGCACAAATTCAAACATTTTTGGCTATTGCAAATCGTATGGCTTTGAAATTTGGAAGGAATGGTGGGGGATGAACCGCATGCACCTTACATCGGCTCTGAATCCATCTATAACTATAAGTCCTCTACCATCATTCTTTTATTTCTATAAGTTTTTATTACTTCAAAGCTTACATGTTTCCATTAGTTTACACAAATAGTCGCTAGCAGATTTTTAGGTTTGGCGTTGGGTTCGTTTCTGATTTGGACCATGGGTGAGCAACTGCGATGGGTCCAGGTTTTTATTTATAGCCTCTTGTTTAGAACCCATCTTCGACACTATAAACCTTTCATTACCTCTAGTGAACTAGGATAGATCAACCGAAATAATTTTCTTAGGGCCATTTTATGAGCCATGTTCATCTACATAACATAGTTCAAGCTACAATTATGGGCTTGAAACTGCATCTAGGAGTTTCCATTTATCTTCAATTAATTTCATGCCTTGCGAAAGTTTTTGAAGACGTGTTACTCTTTTCAGACCATGCGCTTTGGCATATGCTTGGCAGTGAGGAGCCTCTTTGGGGTTCCGAAATCCAACTTCTTCTTTCAGCCCATTCCCGCTTTGGATCGCCATGGAGTGGATGTCGCCCGTGACGATATTCTATAGAATTACATTATTAAAGACGATTAATTAATGAACGCCACAATGGCATGGCGTGGCCCCCGGGAGAAATCCGTGTTTTTTATGCAAATGCTTTTTCAAGCTTCAAGTTACCCTGGCGATGTTACACTTGATTGTATTGCCTCTATAGGTTCGTTTATTTTAATTCAGAGTTATATTAATCAAGTAAACTGGTTAAAAATTAATCTGCATCGACTCTTGTTTTTTTCAGGTTCTGCTATCCACACTTGCCGCAACGTTAATCGCCACGTTGCGGCCTTGGAGCCGGACTTTGAAATTTTTGATGCGATACTAGCTCCTTTGATTTGAATTTTTCCAGCCCTTGTAGCACATTCCAAGGAGCATGTCTTGAGTTTTGATGACATTGATGGTGAACATATCATAGTTGAGAGAATTGTCAAGAAATCTAGTTTTAGTAAGTGAGTATGGTCTGCAAATTGCACTTTCTGTTGAATTTGTTTGAAGATTGTTTCTTATCAATTTGTTTTATGAACATTATATATTTGACACTTGCAGATGTGGTAATTTGAAATATCCAGTTCACCGCCCATTCTTCTGTGATCCTAACTTCTATCTAAACCCTCCCAAATCGTTCGAACTTCCTTCGTACGCAGACAGTATGGCTAATGAGCTCGCTCAAGGTTTTCATCGCACATTTTATCCCATGTTTGCTTGCTATAAAGGCTCAGAATTCCAAGATGTGGAAGCTGTTGAGTCTGATGCCGAAGGAACATTTGATGCACTTAGTGTTGATTTCAATGCTTCTACCGCATCATCTGATCACATCTGATTTCCATGCTTCTACACGTAGTTTTGAGTAGCCACCGACGTGATTAGTTGTTATCGATATCTGCATATTTTGGATGCCCATCTAGATCTATGGCAATGAACAGTGTATACATTGCATTTTATAAGTAAACTAGATGAATCAGATTGGCAAGTCTTAATGGATATACTGTGAGCCTCCTATGTATACATCCTTGTATGAAATGTTTTTTTGAGTCAACGGCATTCACAGCAGTGTCATGCAACAAAATACCCTTGCTGTACAAAATCATTGTGAATATACGGTTAACTTCGTGAAGGACCCTACTAGTACATGATATGCCATCACCCGCGGATATAGGTGGCATTACATAATTTGTATTGAAAACTATCAAATTCACATCCAAACCACACGGTTATAGGTGCTGAATCATATGACAAAAACTATCAAAAACACTATACAATTACCGCTCACTGCTCACCGCTCACACGATAGCTTTTCCCACTTTGGAAGCACCGTTTGAGATGTCTACAACCATATTTCCGGAGCTCTTCATAGAACAATTCATAGTCAGTAAGGCTTTTAACTTGACATCTCTACATCCCAAATAGTCATATCTCAAAACATCAACACAAACATTGCCTCTTAGAGGGTTACGACTCAAAGGATCGGCAATATTAATGCACCTTTGCCTATATTCCCATTTGTATGTAAAGTTTTGTTCTAAATACTCTAACTGTCGAGCCTAACGCCTTGACAATATTTGTTTTGACTTTAAATAGGTGAGGAGAATGTGGTCTGTGATTACCACGCAATTCGCACCTTCTAAATAACAACGCCAAGTGCACAAGGCGTGCACAACCGCTGTAAATTCTTGCTCTCCAATGGTATGATTCTTTTTAGGAGGGAAACAATTTTGACTTTCAAAAGCTATTGGTCATTTTTTTTGTAAAAAAACTACACCAATACCAACATGGAGGCATCACAAATACCTCAAAATGTCCACCAAAAATCGGCAAGTGTTAGCACAAGAGCGTGTGTTAGCGCATATTTCACTTTATCAAATGCCTCTTGACATTCAACTGTCCAATTATACTTAGAATCATGCCAAATTAAATTAGTAAGAGGGGATACAAGGGGTTGAATTTCCTTGAATAAAATGTCTGAGATAATTACATAACCCCAACAATGAACACAATTGGCCAACTTTACAAGGTGTATTCCATTTCATGATGGTTTTAATTCTAGCTAGAGCAATTTTAATCCTATCTTTGCCCACGACATGACCCAAATAATGGAACTTGTCCTTTGCAAGGTGACATTTAGACAACTTTGCATACAATCGATATTTACAAAGAATTTTGAAGACTTATTCATGTGGGCTGCATGTTTTTCTTCATTATTTGAGAATATTAATATATCATCAAGGTACACCAAAACAAACTTGCCAAGGTACTTATCAAAAATTGGATTCATCACAACTTGAAATGTTGTTGGTGCATTAATCAATCCGAAGTTTTAAATTGGTAATGGACAGACGGGGTTTTAAACACCATCTTAAGGGCATCCTCATCCAAAATTAGAATTTGGTGATAACTTTGTGCTAAATCAACATACAAAAAAAATTTGAGCACCTTCCAATTGATCAAATAAATCATCAATCCTAGGCAAAAGGTATTTATTTTTAATTGTATGCTTCTTCAACGTGCAGTAATCAACAACCATTCTCAAAATTCCATCTTTTTTCTGTGCAAAATAATGGGAAATCCATAAGGGGAAGCACTAAGTTCAATTCAACTATTCCATAAGTACATTTATATTTGCCTCTTCGCCTTTCCCAATTCTTTTGGACTTAGGCGGTAAATCGGTTTAAAAATTGGTATTTCATTCTTCCAAAGGAATGGTTTCAACAATTTCCCTCTCAAGGAGTAGCCCACTTGGCATGGGTTCAAAAACATCTTTGAACTTCTTCAAGAATGCGGTTAAGCGTCTTGTGTCAACAAGTTGGAATGGAGTTTCCTCGTTATCAACCTTGATCAATTGGAATAAAATGAGTATGGCTTTTTTTTATTGCCTTCTTAAACTGCATTGTTCAGAAGCATTTTGTTGAAGATTTAGATGTCCAATTTGTCAAAAGATTGATTTGCAACAAAAAAACTCACTAGCTTTTTTGAATGACATAGGTTTTGGATTCATAATCCACATGTGCCTTATACTTGTTCAAACATCACCAAATATCAAATTTGTGTTTGTTACTTAGTTTTGTGACCATAATATTATTGAATTTTGATACGCAAATTGATATATCCTTCAATTTGAACTTCCTCTCCATTTGTCAATTGCAAAACACTAGAATCCTTAACACATTGCAATCCAAAATTGTCAAAGTAGCTAGAATTGATAAAACAATCAGTAGCCCTAGTGTCTAATATCACATGAGCATTACGTCCCAAAATTCAACCCAAAAATTGCATTGCAGGTCTCTTGGTCCTGCCAAAAGTATTTCAATTTTTGGCCTAAGTGCATCATAATAAACTTGCAATGTGGGGGGGGGGGTTGTTGCCTTTCAAGGCCCTCTCTACAAACACCTTATTGTGTTTTTTAATTAAAAAATGAATTTTTGTATCAAGAGGATGCAATTTTATACCTTTTTTATAAGCCAATGGAAATATTTCCATCATGAGAGAAGTCAAATCCACAAACATACATTTGTCATAGATTTTTGTGACAAATAGCGAGAAAAATTATTTCCATCAAAATATCAAGTGAATGTTTATATGGAATAAAAAGTGTTTCTTCTTTATTACCCGGACATATACAAATGAGGTTATCAAAAGAATGTTATACCTTGGCCCATGTGAACCCCCAAAGTAGTCCACCACTCCGTGAGATCATTTTTAGTTAGAATTTAGCATTAAAAATTAGAATTGCTAGTAAATTGAAGAAAAATTAGTTCATTTAGCATTTAGTCCAAAAAAGAAGGTGAATTATCAAAGACTTTGGCCTTCACCCGTGAAGAGAAAGAATCTAGTTTTAGGTAGAATTAGTTAAAAAAACTAAATAAAAATAGAAATTCATTAAATTAGAATTTTTTTGCTAATTAAGCAAGAATTAGTTAGCGAGAAAAAATTGCTAGCTAGTAAAAACAACTAGCTAAGAGGATTAAATTAATGAAGGCTAGTTAAGCAAGGTTAATTTATTAGTTAGTGTGGGTCATGCAAAACAAGTGGAGGTGCTCGGCATGAGAAGACAAATTGACGTGAAAACTTTGAAGAAAAAATAGCAAAGGGATCATTTGTCCACTTGTCCCCTTGCTCCCTTACCAATTTGATGGCGAAGAAATTAAAACAAATTTGAAAGATTCTTGTTGGAGCCACCTCGGCGAAGGGGTGGCAACCTCAACCGAGAAGACCCCCGAGCCAAAATTTTGAAAGGGGTTCGAAAGAATAGACCGGTGGCGGAGGGATCTACACTTAACAATAAAAAAATCCTAAAGACATATCTTGAATTTTTTTGGCAAGAAACCAGAATCAAAAACTTAACTCGGTAAGGTGACACCACCTTTCGGACCGCTGAAATCCGAAGGGTTTAAGTTGTCATTTGATCTTCAAGGGACCTACATGAGGCCCTAGAAGGTTTCGAGCTAAGGGGTGCACAAACCAAGTAAGGGGTAATGCCCAATGCATGAATGTAATAAGGTAGCATGTGTGAATAAAAATTAACCAACCAAGTAAGAAGGAAGTTTTGTAAAAGGTGGGACTTAAGCCAAGTCCCCCAACTTAAGAAATTTAAATACAATTAAGTAAGGAAGTAAGAAGGGGTTGAATGGTCGATTAAATCGTCACTATTTTGTCCATTGAACTAAGGGTGGTATAAATCACACTTGGTTGGTGTATATCCGAGCCATTTCATTTCATAAGTTAGGATTGCCTTGGTTCCAAAGCTGGTGCGTTTGCGCTTGGACTAGGTCGTAGGTCTAGGTTAGAACTAAATATGAAATGATTAGTGGAGTTTAGAGCCGCAATAGTCAAAACTAAAGCCAACCTCCGGAGGCACTACAACGCAAATTCAATTTCCCTCCAAAATCTAAGTACTCACCTTATACACCTACCATCCGGGTTCGGCTTGGGCACTTGCAAGTGTAGGCCACCCGCATCGAATGGTTTGTGTAACACTTTTGGGCTCTTTCGGAGGGGGTGGCCCAAAAGCACCACAACCCTTATCAAAGAGATAAAAAACTATCAATAATATTAATACATTGTTTTTTTCACCAACAGGGAGCCCACTAATCAACTGTCAACGATTCAAATTTTTTTTGGTTTTGAACTTCGATTTCTCAGAAGGTGCTCCACTAACATTTTTCTCCTTTGTGTAGTCTTTGGGTTGATGCCCTTTTTGTTTGCAAAACAAACATTTTTCTTCATGACAAAATACATTTGCCTTGTAGAAATCCAATGATTTTCCATTGGACAAAGTCATGGCCTTGTCACGTGCTTTGTCTTTGTGGATAAGACAACTAAACTTAGATGGATTCTTCCACATCTCCTTGGGTCAAGATTTCTCAATAGTCCGTTGTTATGTCTTAGGTAAGTAATCGCTTAAAGTCCTTCTAACGGCCACCCTTGTTGAAAGGGTCAACAACAACTCGCTCACATATTTTTAGTTTAATCCACGAACAAAATGATCAATTTTGTCACCCACATTGAATTCTAAACTTGTAATTTGCATACAAAGAATTAAAAACTCAATGGCATATGCCTCCACGAACCTTTTTTGTCAAATTTCATAACTTATTTTGGAATATTTGCTCGAGAAAGACATTTCCATAAGCCCGAATCAATGTTTGGCGGAATTTTTTTCACAAGAGATTATCTTGCCCGGCAGTCTCAAGCTCTTTGGCTAGAGTTTGTCAATGTTGGGTTATGCGTGGCTTGAGGTAGATCCAAGCAACTTGGAATTTTTTCTCTTCAACAATTTGAAACACAGTCAAATAACACTCCATACAATCTAACCACTGTAAGATATTGGACCCTGGCTTATCCTTAAAGCGTTCAGATTCATCAACTTAATATGTGGAATAGAAGCCCTTTGGGCATTTCCACTTTGTATTCTCAAGGCAAGCAATAGTTATTCCAATAAAATCCGCTCGATAGTTTTGATACCGAATAAATTATCCAATCAATTTACCTCTCGTAAAAAAACCCAATTTTTCATCTACATGCCTCACAACCCGTTTTTGGAGCTCATCGATGGGTTCTATACTAGCCATTTGCTCTAATTTTACAACTTCATGGAGGAAGTTTTGATTGAAAATTCAACCACTATAAATCTCATCCACGCCAAAATTTGTTAAATCTTTGATACCAATATAACCAGCTAACCTAATTTGAACCAATAAGAAATCTCTCTAGAAAATCATGAGGAAGAAAAATATCTAATGGCATGAACCACCCCATCATAGAGCCATGAGGATGATGACCCCTTGCCATGCAAACCTTATGCAAAGTGCTCACCCCCATGCCATTTTTCTAAGTTAAAAGGGATAGTAATTAGTTGATTCCCACTAGTTGGATCGCCACCAATTCTTATGGCTAAGGCTTCTTTGTAGCCTTGCTCACACTACTAGTGATATTATGGTTTCACCACTACTTAACTGCCACTAGTTGGATCGTACAAATCCTTACGGCTAAGGTTTTCTAATAGCTTTGTGCACAATACTAGTGTAACTATGCCTCCATAATAGCCTTGGTCACACAACTAGTGCGTTATAATTTGGGGCCGGTCCGAGCACAGCTGATTCATGTGCATGAAGCCTTCAATCCAATCTAATTTTATCAAAAAAATCAAGCTCAACCTTATCACATATAAAGTGATGACATATATATTATTTGATCTTATGAAACACTTTCCATCTATTATTTTCCTAGCCATCACTCGTAATTTCTCTTTTAAGATCATTCTAGATTTAATCCAATCTTTCCATTTTTATTCATACAATGTTATAATGATTTTTTTTAGTGTAGGTTGTAGAAAAATCTTTTTTGGTTGTAGTGGTAGCCAGTTTGTGGTGTTGTTCTAGGCATGTATTCCCACAAAGTATGTTTTTCTTCATTTTACATATTTTAAATTATGGATGTTTGCAACTCCTCTAGTAATTCTCTTAGTTTCCATTTGAACTCTGATCTATAAGTAAAATTAATAATATTCTCTTCAAATTACTTCCAAATTCGCTCACTATAAGTCCTATTCATATTTTCATTAGACTTTGAGACTTTCTTGCATTTGTCCATGTTCGGTTGTTGTTGTTGTTGATAATGTATGCAATATATTTTTAAGGCCAAAACGGATTCAATATAAATTTTCTTCTCTTTTAATCTTTCATTGAAGTTGTCTGTAGGTTTAGTTGGCATCTCGCCTAACTTGCTCACTCATGGTCAAAAAATTTCTTCATTTTCTGAATCATCTTAATCTTTGTTTATCTTGATCATGTTGAAAATCCTAGCATGGTCGCCAAAATGTAGAATTCAACTACCTTCATTTGTTTCTAGGATTGACTGCATCATAGTGATTTAGAACGTCGTCTTGATTGAGACAATTAAACAATATAATCTCCTTGTTTATTGTTGTTATTTTCTCTTGGCTTCAAAGATGGCCTCTTTTGCTACATTGATAAGTGTTTTAGTTTTTCTTTAAGAAATTATTCTTCTTTGTATTCATCATGATGGATATTTAAATCTAATTAAATTTTCTTTGTTGTAATGAATGTTTCCCTTGGTGATATCTTTTCAAACAGTCCCTTGCAACTTAATTGTCACTCCTATTTGTTGAATTGGTTATAACATTTTTTGAGTGTCAAAACCTTTCATGTGCCGTAGTTGGTTTTTTAGCTCAGGTGTTACTACTTAATGTTGTGACAATTCTTCTTACAATTTTTCATATGTCATATTTATCTTTTAAACTCAAATGTTACTTCTTAATATTGATCTAGATCATGATTAATTCTCTTTGTATGTCGTAGTGTTGCAATTTTTCATGTGCAACAGTTGTCTTTTAGCTCAAGTATTACTACTTAGTATTGATCTAGATCACAACAACTTTTCCTCGTATGTCGTAGTGTTGCGATCTTTATGTATCGCACTTGTATCTCAGCTTAAGTATTATTACTAAGATCTAGATCATGACAACCTCTCCTCATGTGTCATAGTGTTGCGACTGTTTATATGCCGCAATTATGTTTTTTTTTCTCCAAGACTTCATTGTAGTGATAAAAATATTTTCTTATTTGATGGTTTAAATTCTTCTCAATTTGTATTGGAGTTCTATTTGTAGCTCAATTGTTATCTCAATCCTTTTGAGATAAGAATCGAATAACTAAGTAACTTTAAGTAACCTTATTTATTGCTGTAGACCCAGATAACTTTAGTAGATTAAGTGTCTCTTATCATTATAGGTTAAATAAATTAATGGTAAATTAATTCCAAGTATCCATGTAGATATCAAGTTTTAAGGTTTCATGTACGTATCAAGTCTAAGTATCAAGTCTCCAAATGACAAATGTTTTTTTTCTTCTCCAAATAGCTATGTGGCATTTTTGGGCCACCCCTTTTCTGAGGGAGCCTAAAAATGTCACACAAGCCCTTCGGTGAGGGTGGCCTACACTTGCAGGTGTCTAAGCCATACCCGGATGGTAGGTGTACAAGGTGAGTGCTTAGATTTTTGGAGGGAAATTGAATTTGCATTGTAGTACCTCCGGAGGTTGGACCTTAGTTTTGATTATTGTGGCTCTAAAATCCACTAATCCATTTCATACCTAGTTTTAACCTAGACCTACGACCTAGTCTAAGCGCAGACGCACCAGCCTTGGAACCAAGGCAACCCTAACTTATGAATTGAGATGGCTCTAGTATACACCAACATGGTGTAACTCATAACATCCCTAGCTCAGTGGATGGGATAGCAATGGTTTGATCGACCGTTCAATTTTTTTATTTTTTTTATTTAGTTGTGTTTAGATTTTCTAAGCGGGGGGACTTGGCTTAAGTTCCATCCTTTACACAACTTCCTTCTTACTTAGTTAATTTTGTTCACACATCCTATCTTACTACATTCATGCATTAGGCACCACCTCTTATATGGTTGATGCATCCCTTGGTTCAGAACCTTTTAAAGCCTTGTACAGGTCTCTTGAAGGTCAAGCGACAACTCAAACCCTTCCAACTTCAACGGTCCAAAAGGTGATGTCACCCTACCGAATACAATGTCTATTCAATCAATCATTCCACATCCACCTATCTAATTTTTGACTTGAAAAATCCACAACTAATTCATTATAACTTGGATTGGGGCTTACCATACACCTTTTGGAAAGCTAAGAGAAAGATTTATTAGAGAAAAATGGGAGCTTGGCAAAATAGGCCAAGATGGATCTAATAGGCTCACTGTAATACAAACAATTAACTAGAACCTTAGACTACATTCTACTTGAGAAAATAAACCTCCTTAATTTGTATATCATTCAAATCCATCATGCAATACAAATACCGCACCATAGAGGATGGCAACTTGAGAATTGGTGTGCCAACTACAAGTATAGTCAATAAGGGCATCGACTCCATTTGGTGAGGGTGAGTGTTGCGTACCTTTCCATAAGGATTGCTTGAAATATCATGGGCATAAAGGGGACCCCGGAGTGACACCCAGAACTTGTGGCGCCGTTGGTGAGAGGGCCCAAGTGATCCTAGTGTGGGTGCATGCCCCGGGCGTTGGGAATGCCTCCCACCCACGGAGACTAGGAGGCATGAGAGTGAGGCCATAAGCTATCCGTAGCTTATGGCGTGTCAATTCTAGAATGATCAATAACACCTCAATCGGAGGTGTAAGGTACGAGATATGACATTTTGAGTGGGACGTTGTCTCGGGACAACGCCCTGGTATAGCAGTGGCCTGGGAGTGGCTTTGGGAACAACGAAGCTTTGAATAAGCATAATTTCCTCAATACTTACCCGAATGGGGCAAGTGAGTAGTCCACCGATATCTACGTGAAATGTAGATGACGCTGAAATGGTCAATTATTAGAATCAAGACCATATGAAGGAGTTATGAGGTTTTAAAGCTGCTAGGGCTTCTAACCCCAGCGGCTAAGAGAAAATGTTTACTTGGCCCCAAGTGTTGGGAGAGAAACAAAAGATTATTTGACAATGGGGTAGGGGTCCTGCCTAAAGTCCTAGAGGCTTATATGGGTGAGGTGGTGTGGCCTCACCCACCTGAGGCCGAACGGCACGGCCTCCACGGGGATTGGCCCAACGTGGGGGCATAGTTGCTTAGTATGGTTCAGGTTGTTGTAATGTTGCTCCGGCAGTGCGATGATCAACATACGATTGGACTTCCATGGGTGGAAGTTCACATCTTAGCAATGGTTACCGATTAAGGGATGAGTCCCAAATGAAAGAATAGGAGGATTGGTTCCCCTCCTATGGACCAAAAAAGTCCGCGGTATGGGGAGCTAACCATTCGCATCGCGGTATGCGAAGGGTTAGCGCTCGCAACTCTTGCTAGAATGGAAAAATGGACCGAGATAGTTAAGGGGACCTAGCAAAGGTTGCGACAATGAACTTTAATTTATTTTTAAAAATAAGAAAAAAACAAATTTATATTAAAAATACTCATACTAACTAGGAAAAACTAGGAAAAATGCTTCCTTAAACCTTATGACAAAGAAAATGAAAGGAAATTTTTTTTTGCCTAACTATCTAGAAGTAGAACTTCGTCCAATTGTTGGAGAAAGGGGGGTTTTTAAATCCTCTCACAAAAGGATTGCACCCCTCTGCTACCAATTCCATTTTTCAAACCCCCCCCCCTCGCAAAATTTTGGGCTTGGGGGTTTTCCCGGTTGAGGTTGCAACCCTCTCGCCGAAGGGCTCCAAGGTGGAGTCCTTCAAATTCTTTCTAATTTTTTTACCACCTAGTTGGTAATGGGACAAATGGACAAGTGGCTTTTTGCTATTTTTTCAAAAGTCTTCATGCCAATTTTGTCTTCTTACGCCGAACATCTTCACTTGTCTTGCGTAGCCCCCACTAACTAATAAATTAATAGTTGCTTAACTAGCCTCTACTAACTTAATCTCTTAGCTAGTTGGTTTTATTACCTAGCATTTCTTCACGCTAACTAGTTTTTTCCTAGTTAGAATTTGTTTCTAACTTAGCTAGTTTCTACTATTGGTTAGTTTTTTAACTAGCCCTACATTAACTAGTTTTTGTCCTTTATGGATGAAGGCCCGAAGTCCTCGATAATTCACCTTACTTTTTTTGGGACTAAATGAACCATTTTTTCCCAATTCCCTATCAATTCTAATTTTTAATTCTAAAATTTTGACTAAAAATTACCCCACAGAGTTGTAGAGCATTCTGGGGGTTCACAAGCTAGTTAATTTGCCACCAAGTTAAGTAACCTAATAACAAATTCTTTTTCTCCCTAAGTAGCTAGTTAATTTTTCTTTCAAGTAGTTAAGTAGCCAAGTTGCCAAGTAACCAAGTAGACAAATAGCCAAGTAATCCAAATAATTCTCTTATAAGTAACCAAATAATCATTTTAAGTAATTTTTTCATAAGTAACCAATTAACCAAGTAACCAAGTAACAAAGTAATCAAATGTTTTTTGCCTCCACGTATACAAATGTCCAAGTAACAAAGTATATTTTTCTTCTTCATCATCAAGTAACCAAGTAAGAAGTATCATTTGCCTCCGCATAATTAAATATCTAAGTAACAAATTTTTCTGCTTAGCAAATCTATAATCAATTTCTCACTTAAAGTAAATTTTTCACTTATGCGTCTATTCTCATCTCATGTGAGCTTCTATACATAGCACTCTTCAAGAAATAAGATGTCTGTCAATCATAACCCCTTGATTCGATGGTGTTTATGTCAATAATTACTTTGCCTCTACCTTAAAACACCATGGAGAAAGTTCTTGAAGCTCTTTGCATTCAATATGGTAAAGGTACAAAGGACCTAGCTTTTGTAGCTTATTTCTTGTAAATAGGTGTGTGTACTGTAATCCTAGCTCTATATATGTAATGAGAGGTGACTCCCAACATATGTCTCTTTCCTATATTACTATATTTTTTTAATTTTCCTAAAAAAATAAAAATAGCTCTTCCAAAAACCCTCAAAAAATAGCACCTATAATCTTCATTTTTTTTACTTCAAAATGTGGTGGATTGTATTTTGGAATCTACCTATATATATATTATCTAGATATGGGCAATTTTATGAAAATTGCCAAAAAAAATTGTTCTTGGCTTTCATTTGCTTCCACCTCCCATTACCTTTACTAGGTGGCCTACAATTTATCTAAGTGATATTAAGTTGCTTAATCCAAAATAGAACTTCATTGATCTTAAATATTTTATTAATTATGGAAATGGCTCACTAATTTCAAGTGGCTCGTTAATTGTGGATGTGGGTTACTAATTGTGGAAATGGCTCACTAAATGAATGGCCATTAATACCAATTGGCTCACTAATTTGATAACTGGTCCATAGTTTATTGAGCCCCTTCTCTTCTCCTATACCCACTCTTGTATTGATACATTTTTAATTAAGGTAATACTTGGGTCTCAACCCGATACCCTCATGACATTGGATCAATGCCCGTCTCCTTGGCCTGATACACTCGTGGCCCTGGGTTTAATACCCGGCCCTTGGTTTGTTTTTATAGTGCCTCCCTTTGTTTCTCTTGTCAACTCTCA
This sequence comes from Polytrichum formosum, assembly GCA_964035585.1. Classification (NCBI taxonomy): domain Eukaryota; kingdom Viridiplantae; phylum Streptophyta; class Polytrichopsida; order Polytrichales; family Polytrichaceae; genus Polytrichum; species Polytrichum formosum. Next base: position 14,464,963 of record OZ037938.1, on the reverse strand, counting down.
TGTTTTATCCTCTTCTTGGCTACCATATTTTTTTGTTTCCAAGCCTCTTGCTTCCAATGTCGTTTGGCTAATTTTAATGTTGATTTATTGTCTCCCATTGATATGATGTTGTTTGTTGATTTTATCTTTTGAGGTTCTGTTTTTGGTTTTGAATCATCTGTTTTTTTACTTAATTTTTCTTAGGCAATTATTTTTAACAGTTTGATGGTTTAAAATTTTAATAATTTGATGGTCTCAAGGTGCCATGGCTGGAGTTGTTTTTTCCTCCATCCATATCGATGCCCTCTTGGTTGACCTTGGTTCTTTTTTTGGTTCATTGTGGTGTTTTTGGGCAACCCCCTCTGAGGGAGCCTAAAAGTACCGCACAAGCCCTTCGGTGAGGGTGGCCTGCCTTAGCAGGTGCCCAAGCCGAACCCGGATGTTATGATATTTTAATGAATATTTTAGTTTTGTGGAAGGATTTGGTAGTTGCGTCGTATCCTTTCGGTAGGTTGTGCACAAATTATAAGTACCTAAGGTAATTTTCAATTTCTTTAACCTAATGCTTAATCTATCATAGTCTACGTACAGACGCACCAGCCTTGGAATTAAGGCAACTTAACTCTAATGAATAAAATAACCTTACCTCTTACGTTGGCCACACTTAATTCTTTATTTCTTATTAATTAAATTTTCTAAAGGGGGGACCTTGATTAAGTCCCACCCTCTCAACCTTCATTTTTAGTTATGGTTGATTGAACAAAGCCTATGTTATTAAGTTCATAAATTATGGCATCACCACCTATATGTTTGGTGCACACCCTAACCCGAACCTTTCAAGGCCTTGTGTGGGTCTCTTGAAGGTTGATTGATACTTACACCCTCCAATCTTTGCCGCTAGAAGGGTAGTATCAATCCTCCGAGTGAAGTTCGCGGTTGATTTTTTTCCACGGAGGTTGTATGAATTTTGTTGGTTACTAATTAGTTTAACACGGTTTGACCACGAAAATTCAACTTAATGGGACCGGGGAATAAGACAACCTGTGTGTTCAACCTGTTGTACAATCTTCAAGGACTCGGGCCATTACCTCCAACCTTTGGGGCCAACAACATGATGGTGGTTTCGTGGGTCATTACTCCCACCCAACACGCAGAGTGATTATGCCGGTGATTAACCCGGCTTCACCACACACAAATAAGCTATGAATGGAAAACAACTACCACAATACTTAACCGAGAGGCTCCGCATACATGGGAGTTGGAATCCCCCCTCGGTGGTTAGGTGGGTGATGCCTCCCTAGCCTTACATGGATAGTTGGGTTGGGTTTAGAATATGTCTTTGCCGCATTTTTTCTATTCCTAAATTGAAGGGTGTATGGTTAAAAAGCTTACCGATTGGCTCCCATCTTGGTTTGGCGATGCTCGGTGCGGATCCCCTACTTCGACGCTTGGCCACCCACAACACCAACTCATACCCGCCAACCTTGGATGGACGAACCTCTTCTCGTAAGGTAGTAGATACCCGTTCATTTAAACGGCCACAACTTTTGTTTACAAGCTTTAATTGGAATAATTGTTAGTAATTTGGAAAGCTAACAACAAGACCTATAACATCCAGATATCAAAATAATTGCATATTTCCTCTTCTAGATATGAGCTTTCAAAGTCAGTTCTTATGATTTAGGGGATAGTTGGAATACCTTCATTCAAACACTTATAATTTTTACAGTATCAAAGCAACTGCATATTTTGTCTTTTTGATATGTACTTGCAAATTCAGCACTTGTAACTTTGGAGGCAACTAAGACATTTTCATTCAACCACTCATAACTTTTGTTCACTAACTCTGATTCTGACAAGCTTAGCCTTTTGAAAAGCTAACATAAAAAACTAGATTCACTCAAAATTTGAAAGCTAAATTATAATTTCTGAGTCCACTACACTTGATTGAAAGTGACACATCTATTTAGGGGTGTGTTAAAAAAAACACTATCTTTTCTCAAGAGTTCTAACTATAAAAATTCTAACTTATGTCTATAATGAAAAAAATGAGATTTTTTGATCTTTCGAACTAAAATTCTAGAGGGTTTTACCCTTTGAATTGAAGAATTTGAGAGATTTTTTCCTAACTAGAATTGAAGAGGGCTTCGCCCTTTGAAATGAAAAAATTGGAGAGAGAATGAAAAGAGAAAATGAGATTTTTATCACCCTTTAATGAAGGGTTGGACCCCTTCTCCTTTCCGTTCAACTGAGGGATCCCGTCCTTTAAACGGTGGCAACCAAGTCCTTGGTGGTGAATAGGAGGGAGGAACGCCACCTCGCACTCCACTTGTGTAAGCCTTTAAAAAGATTTTTCCATTTCGGTTTGAATTTTATTTTTGGTTGGCAAGGGTGGCAACATGGCCCCCTTGTCCTGGTTGACAATATCCCTTACGTTCGTAGTTGTCACCTTTTTTTTCTTCCTTGGCGCTTCCGGAATTACTCATTTTTTGCCACCGCTTGATTTTTCTTTGCTTGAATTGGTTGATCCTAACTTAATCTACCTCTTTACTAGTCCACTATCTTAACATTTCCGATTAAGGTAAAGGGCATTTCCCTTTTATCCCTTCGGTTTCTAATTTACTACTTGTCCAAAGTTATTTCCCCAAGGGTAAAACACTCCTAGCTAATCTTGTAGGATCTTTCTTCCTAACCAATTTTAATTTAAATGGTTTTTGGGCCAACTTTCCCTATTACTAATCTAATGATTTGCTAAATCACCTCAATCGTGAGCCAAATTGCCGTTGGAGGCAATTTTGAGGCTCACAGTCATCATCCTCGTTGTCGTTTGTGTCGTCACTTCCTCCCCCTGGAGGTATTCCTCCTGGAGGTACTCTTCTTGGAGGACCACTTGGGTGTCTGGCGCGTGGAAAGGGACTATGTCGGGATGTTTGATGTGGGGGTAGGTGTGGTGGTTGATTACCTTTTATCGGGCTATGTAATGCATAACCACTTACCAGTCCGTCCGTTGGTAGATGGACCCGGGAGGTGGTGACCAGAGGTGGTACTCATGTGGACGTTCGTGGTTGATACGTGGTCGATATGGAAGCGTTTGTTGTCCTTGGCTCATAATCATAGGCCAAACAACCAATCGGTACAGTGTAACTGGTTGGTGCTCATGTAGCCGTTCTACCGATGCGTGATGGGTGTCCGCTCTAGTTCCACTATCCATGGGGTTCTTGGAGATAAATTTGACTAGTTCGTCCTAATTGACCTGTCATGTCGTTAAAACTAGTCGATCCCACTACTCTAGTGTAACCAGTGTGACCAACTGGTATAGCATGAAGAATAGGTGTCTATAGATCAATCTAGTTGGGTTGAACTTCATGTCTTGGAAGGTTGGTGTGGTTGGCAACCCCCATCCTTGACTATAGGTGCCAAGAGGTTGGACGGTTGGTTGAATCGTTTCGGCTGGGGTCACTACCAGTTGTTCCCTTGGTTGTAAAACAATACTTTGTGAGTGGACTGATAGGACACTATGTATGAGGTAATCTTGTTGTTGAGGGTATAAGCTTAGTTATCTGTCTGGAATGAGTTGGGACGTTCGTGTTGGCTGTGTAGTACATTGCCTACTACGGTGCAATGTGTTGTGACAATGCCGACACGGACGTTGGCTCCGCTGTTCTGTTGTTGGTGGCAGCCGAAACAGTCGCTCTGCACCAGACTGGTTGTCAAGAATAATTTGTGAGAACAAGTCCACTATACCCACGTCATTATTGTAAGGTGGGACTGCATGGTTTGGAGCGTCCCATGGGTTTGGTGAGACGTCCCATGAGCGTGGAATGTTTTGTGTGGTTGGACGCCATCCTTCCATATTGCATTGGAAGATGTATCACCTGATATTCCAACCAGTGTCGCACGTATGGTTTACATGCGTGCCATCAAAACTGCCTAAACTCTGACCGTACTAAATCTGGTACGTGGCTCTATCTCTTGTTTGATTCGCACTTGTAGTGGCAGGTCACCCTTGGGATTCTTCAGATTAAATAGATCTGGCTGTTGTGCCAGAGGGCCTTCCATGTTTCGTGTGCGGGGAGAAGAAAGGAGCGACTACTATGTTTTTGTGTGATGGGTGTCAACGTGGTTGGCACATGGCATGCTTGAGGCCACCCTTGATTTCTCTACCATTTGGACAGTGGAGTTGTCCTTGCTGTCGAGGATCTTTGGTACTTGGTGCTTCCACCAGTCGTATTCAATGATTTTGTGTGGTTTTCACCGTGTTTTTCTTGCCCAAGTGGAATATGAGTTATGGCTTAGGGGCGCGATCGAATGCGAGGCGGTGAAATTAATTATTTGGAATCTGATGGCCAAAGATCAAAGGAGATTAAGGATGGGGCTCACATTGCATCCAACCTACAGTTCTTTGGGATGATGTTCACCACTCTAGTTAGTAGCGGAGCCATCCTTCATTATCCATGCCCTTTGGATTGGCATTGGTCCTCGTTGTTTGGTGGGGCGCCATAGTCAGCTGAGGGGGGGCACGTGAAGGTGTGTTGTGTATGTATGCCTTTGCTATGTTTTAGTGTTATTTGTTAGTGGTGGTTGGTACTTGAGCTGCAGTGACACACGATCGTTATTTACACGACAGCTGTCACGGTATGCGGCGTCGGTGATCACACCGCATCCGAAGGAATTTCATCCATTTGGATATGGATGGATGAAACCCTTGGATTTGTGGAGATGCTCCTAGGTGAGGAGTCTCCTCCTTGGCTTAGCATTATTGCCAAGTCAAGCCTTGTGAGTGAGTGTGTGGAGAGAGCTTGTGTGAGGTGAAGATTATTTATTGTTGCAATAAATTTTGATTTCTTCTTCCCTTATTTACACTCTTAGATTCTTCTATGGTGGAGTGAGAGATAACTTGATTTGTTGTGTGTATTTGAAGACAGAATTAGAGCTCTTAGTAGTCTTTGACTCTCTTCTTTTTCCGTGAAAGTATGTTGTGTATGTGTGCATTTGCTATGTTTTAGTGTTATTTGTTAGTGGTGGTTGGTACTGGAGCTGCAATGATATACGATTGTTATTTACACAACAACCTATACAAAGACATATGAACAATGCTTGGAGTAAGATGATCTCATGCTATCCTTGCTTTGTCTTTTATTGTTTTTTTTTCTCTTTATTGGTTCATACAAATAATATGGGACAAGTCTTATCCCTCTTCGGACTAGCATGGTAGCCTTATTCTAACCTTATTATTTCTCATGCATCTTCCATTATATTTCTATTGACTATGAGCAATTTAATGCTCTAACCTCTACAGTCTCACTTTGCGAGTAGTTAAAGGCTTCTAAATCTATTGCCTTTGTTAATGTTTGATGCCTATATTTTGCAAATGGTTTGGTTAGCATGTCCGCTATCATATCCTTCGTTGGACAATACTTCAAACATATCTCTTGATTTTCTAATTTCTCTATAATAAAGTGATGTTGTACATTGATATGTTTGGTACGAGAATGGTATGTGGGATTCTTTGCAAGTGCTATGCATCCTTGATTGTCACACATGATGGATGTTGGTCCTCCTTGGACATATTCCACATCCGCCAAAAGTTGCCTATGCCAAACCGCTTTTTTAATATAATGGCTAGTAGCCGTGTACTCCGCATCCGTCGTAGACAATACAATAGTTGGTTGTTTCTTGCATTTCCATGAAATGACTCCAATTGCCAAAGATATCATTTTTCAATGGCATAACCGTAGCACAAGCATATTCCCCGTTTAAAAATTCGATCAACCTTGCTGCCAAGAGCTCTCGGCAACAAGCTTGGACACCAATCCTCTCGGGAGCATTGAGCCTATAAGGTCTCCAAAAAATAGAATGGTCGTCCTCCAGCTGAATGCGGATGGGTTTTCTTTTGTAGCCTTCCAGATCTTAAAGGCTAAAAGCAAAATATTTACGGTACAAGCGAATGAACGCTCGTACCTTCCGTGTCTCAGCACCAGTGAGATGAGGGCCTAACTCCAATGGCCAATCATCGAACTTTGTGGTCTACCTCTCCACCAAAGGAGAACCACTTGGTACGGGCACGGACTCTAATTGCTACTCAGAGGAGGAGGCATCAACCTCAATACCAACAGTAGAATCTGGCCTCCTTTCATCACCACCAATATGTGATGATAAAACCACCACCGGAGGCGAAGAAGCCAAAGCAGTATAAATCCGTTGAGCTCGAAGCTCTTCCATCACATGCTGCTCAAATCGAGAAATTCGTTCTGCTTCTCCAGCCATGGTCTCAATTCCCTCCTCCATGGATGTGGACCGTTGTGCTCCCTAACCAAAGTCCTCTGCCCCCAAAAACAACAATTGGTTACCATGATGTCGTTGCAATGCAAAGCATAAACCAACAGTCCACACCATGGTGTGAAGATCCATGGTTTGGCCCAACACGAACCGTTGTTGGCCCTCAAAAAAGCCAGGAGCTGCTATGGTGCCGGTTCGGAATCCCATAGCACGCTCCCGTTCATCAACAAATGGTTCAGTGTGGATTTTAGTGTGAGCATCCCACACCATACCAGGCCCCTGATTGCGAAATGCGAATGACTGTGGAAAAGTCATAAAGGTGGAACAGGGCCTCCATGGTGCCCCCACTTTGTTAACCAATGCCAACGAGGATAAATCGTCTCGAACAACCGGCATAGAAGTCCGGTTGGGATCCAAAATATCATCCACCTTTTGATCCGAAGGTGGAGGCACCTCAAAAAATATTGCAGCTAACGTGGATAGCGGTGCGAGGTTGGTCCAAAGCCACCGAGGATGGTGGGAATATGAACCAAGTCCCGCGGCGTCCACAAAAATAGGATCTCCAAGGTGTTGACGAACATAATGTCTGCCTTCCAACACTTTATTCCGATAGTCTCCCAACATCACTACATTCTCGAATATGTACCCTAGAGGGGAAGGTTGGTGGACAAACCATCATTGTATGAGCCGGATGAGGTCCTAGAAAAGGCTAGACCTGGGATCCTCTAAACCTCGGCCTGCTCCACCATGTGAGTGGCCCTGGCATGGCCATCACGCAATCACCAGATCTACAAGACCCAACCTTCATAAATCTTCCTCACTGATACGTGTAACATCACGAGGAAGACGTCCAAAGCACCCACGGATGGCAGTTGGGTGTAGTAATTGTGGGTACAACACCGTCAACTGGTATAAATGGTGACGAGCCACACAGGTAGATATAAGGTTGTTGTCGACATAAACGTACTGTCGAACGATGAGGCCAGCCTCCAACACGGCCGCCAATCCTGTCCCGATGCCCCCAAACAGTTCCACCAAAGTGATCCCCTCGTATGGCGGACGCTACAAAATGGGATGTGCCAACGCCGATGGGGCATCCGATATGACCGGTGTCGTAGAACCAAAAGAGAGGACAATGTCCTCACACCTCCGAAATAGCTCGGTGTAATCGCGCCAGGGAGGAAGAGAATCCTTGGAATGGCGCACCAATGCACCCTTGGGTGCCATACCCCCTTGATCGTTCGTACTCCCCTGAATACCAATGACTCCACCAATAATACGGAACCATATGGCAATGTATCCACCACAGCACCACATCCAAAAACCATGGGTAATGGTGTTATGGTCGCGGCCGCCACGAATGCCACAGAAATAAATTCCCTGCGGTCGTCTCCAGCTGACAAACCTGGTTGGATCCAAACCTCTTCAGTCCAATTGTCCAAACCAAAACCAAGGGGGTAGAGTGCTTGTTGACCAATTAAAATATTGGAGGTTTTGGTTAGATCAACTGTGAGCCCAAATTGATGCTCACATGTGTTGTTAACACTTGTAAAACATTACAAGTGGTGTTTTGTTGATTTATGATTATTCACAAAAATATAAAAAGAGTGAAGCTTGAAGAAAGCTAAGTTTGAAACATTAGGCTTGTGTAGAGTGGACTTAAGTAGTATGAGGACATACCTTGGTAAAGTGTGGTAGGTAGAATGCCAAGGTTAGTTAAATGTTTGAATTAGGATCTTTGTTGATCATTTGAGGGAGGAAGGCTTAAGAGATAAGATGAGAGCCTACAAAGTAGGAGGAGAGTTCGAGGGGTTATCGTGAGCCTTGTGAATGGGATGAGTCCCTACTTAGAAGGAGAAGGTTAAGGGGTTGTGATTGGAGGCTCTAATCCTCTCACCCTATCCTTACCTCATGCCCTCTCTCCCTCTCAACTCACTATATAATCCCTCATTCTTCCCTCACTCATCCTCTCTTTCCTTCGTGCTCCTTAAACACCCCACGTGTTATAAGTGTGGGTGTGTGGGAAGCAAGAAAGGAGCACATGTGTGTGCTTAGTTCTTAGGAGAAGAGCCAAGGCTATTTAGCCTTGAAGAGGGATTGACCTCTTGTTAGAAGTAGATTGGGTTTAAGGAATTTGGAGTTTGATTGTAAACTTCAACTTGTTGCATTGAGATTCATATTGAAGTGAGAGAGTTCAAACTTGTTTAAACTTGTGGCATTTAGAGTGACTAGATTGTACTAGATGCATTACTTGTAGTGTTTTATTAGTTATGAACTTGAGCAAAACTTTATAGTGAGAGATTTGTCAATTATGGATGATCAAAGTGTTCAATGGGTATGAAAATTTGAGGGATTGTTTATTATAAAGTATGGGAGTTGTTGTAAAAATTTGAGAGCTTCAGTCATTGGGATGAAAGAGTTATTAAAAGTTGAAGGGGAGGGTGTCTAGGAACAAAGCAGCAAGGTTTGAAAATATGTATATCTTAGAGGGTTATAGATATGGATACCAAAATTTGACACTACCTTTTGAACTTATATATCTATCTTGTGTCAAAATTTTAGATTGATTGGACGTAGGAGTTGGAAGTTATTAGAGTTTTAATGACCGGATGCTTTATCACATCATTCATACTAAGTAGTTAGAGTTAGAATTTCATGCATAACTTTTGTATATGAACTCTGTTTGTGCCAAAATTTGGTGTGGAGATTTTTGATAAGGTACTTAACAAGTATACCAAATTTCACTTGAAGAACATAAGTTGGGTAGGAGTTATACTATTCTAAAGTTTAGTAGGAAGACATTGATAGAGATTTACATCAAGAAGAACTTAGAGAAGGAAGGGCAAGGATAAGTATATAAGTATTTTTTAATACTTGTATTTAAAGCCTATGTGCTCATGGAATCCACAAACGAAGTGTCATGTACCAATATGGAATCAACCACGATGACATGTGATAGCACGGAATCAATAAGCGAGAACTCATGTAGTAGTGTGGAGTCGACGGCAAGGACTCGATTCACAAGAGGGATATCTTTGAAGGCATGCGTGGCCAAAGCGGCCGGGTGGACATTAGAAAAGGCTAAGGATATAACCTTGCCCGACATTAAGGAATGTAAAACTACATAGTGTGGTGTTAATCAAGTTGTATATATTCCAAGGGTAGATTGGAATTATATATTGGGTTACAAAGAGAGAAGTCTCTACATGTCATTATAAACTTTTCCACTCGGGCTAGGACGAAATCGAAGGGTGGAGGATTTTTGGTGACATCAACCAACTTCGAAGTTAGCGGATCTAACCAAAACCATGAGCTGGTCAAAAATATGAAAGTGGTCAGAAAGACCCAAAAACTCTACCATAGGTTGGTATAAGGTTAGAGAGGTCAGATCCGAACTTGATTTGCAAAAACCACCTCAAGAAGTTGGCGGATCTGACCAAAAATGGATGTGACAATGCCACATTGCCCCTCAAAAGGCAGCCCTGAATTCGCTCCAACCAATGTTGGTATGCCCCTTGAGCTGCTGCCCTACTTGCAGTCGCACCTGTCGACCAGTACGCAAGACCTTCCACTTGCCACCGACCCCGGGAGTTGGGACTACACGCAAGACCTTCGTCTCTCCTTGCAACTGCCCTGATGAGGTAGCAACACACCTCGTGTAGTTGCCACCATGCAATTGGGGCAATTCCACAAGTTCTTTCCGCCTCAACAAGTCAGCCTTTCCCCAGTAGTCTATAAAAAGAAACCTCTACTCAAAATGCAACCAATCCTCTACACCCGCTCTTTTGCATCAAGCTTATTTTTGAATGAATTCTCATCCATGCCATAACATGAGTGTAGGGATGTCAGTTCAAACAAAAAACTAGAGACACCTGAACTGCACCTTCCGTGAGGGCTCAGCCATGTTTGCCCTCCTCCAAACTTTTGCATGACCCCTGTGATCTAACTCTGGCGCAGCATTTCACCCAAATTCCTCATTGGTAGCAGCGGAGCTCTGTTGGACCAACAAGAATCCTGGCCCCTTGTAGCTGTAATGATCCTGGCAACCAACATTTCCGCACGCCAACGAGCCTCTCCACAACACCTCGTAATCGGCACCACGATGCCTTCTCCTACAAAACACAGGCTGCAGTAGCAATCACCTTTGAACTGTACCATGCTCACCTTCCATGCTTCCCAAATCTGATGACACTCCTCCCATGCTCCGGTGATTCCCACTGCAACAGAGACAACACTGACGACGACCAGAGAACGAAACTACAATTGAATAATTCAGCACATGTTACTTCATTGAATGACATGACAACCTCGCAAACTTAAGAAGGAAACGAAAAGAGGAGATCAATTCCTCCCTGGTCTTAACTTCAAAAAACTCAACCGCACCAACAGGGCATTACGCCCATGTCACTACATGTCAGAATTCCCTTTCCAAAGTGGAAATTGCTTGGGTGGGCAACCTTACCCTCGGGGTCACTGAGCATAGTGACACTGGTAAAAATGGATGTAGTTGATCCTAGTTCGGAGCACACCCACATTTGCCCTTCAAAGCATCATGTTTTTGGCAAGCACAATTCTATTTTTGGTGTGTGAACCAGGACTCTATCACGATAATGTAATTAGGACTGTTTGAGCGGTAAGTCTATCCGGTTAGCCTCGCCGAGGCTCCAAGGAGTACCAACCACATAATGGTCGGTGACATCGATTCACACCTTAACGTCGTGCAACAATTTATTTTGAGGCACATTCTTTCCCCCTAAACCAATTCATGACAATCTTAAAGTTTTGATGTAGAACCCTGATAGCTATCACTACTTGTAATAGGCCAAGGTGTGAGGCAACAAGGAGTTTCACATTGTCCAATCTTCTCAGATCAGTGAGATTCACGCGCTAGTGCAATGTACCAATCACATTTCTTGACTACTGATACCACAGTCCACTTAGAGGCCCGTGATACAATTGTGGTGACAACTTCCATCCATTTAAACCTACGCCAAACTCAAAAATGAACATTCTTTCTATTGTCTATCCAACCATAGTTTTCTAAGGATGAGTGCATGCTTAGCTCAATGGAACATCGGTGTCCCTATGCCTTTCCTTGCATGCGTGCATGCAGTTGCGTGTTAGTTGCTTTGATTTTGCACAGCAACCTTTACCGAACCCCTGCCATGTGATGCCTTCCCTGCTTTCTTTTTGCGGACTCTTAAGCACACCTAGAACATATGTACTCTTCACAAAGCGATCTACTGCTAATATCCTAACTTCTCCTAGGATCTGCTCCTTTGCACCATGTTTCCACAAAAGGAACAACAAAGCTACCTTCATGCTATTTCATCACTCTCCTTGCACTCCCTGCGTGTACCTCTTCCTAGATTTATTCCACCCTTACCCGTAAGTAGCATCAACCCGCTCGTGTTTCTTCACAGCTCCAGAGCTTCGGCATCAACTTCCCTTCGCTATCCTTGCAAGTGGCCATATTTCTGGTTGGGGGGGGGGTTCATTTCCGAGGGGGTGCAAGGGTTGAAGATTTTTTAGTGTAGGTATTTTGTTTTTGAGCGCTAAGGTAGATTTTAATTGTGGGGGTTCGGGCCATATTTTTGGTTGGAGGGGGCTTTGTTATTGAGGGGGTGGAGAGGTTGAATTTTTTTTAATGTAGGTTTTTTGGTTTTAGTTGTAGGTGGAATCAGATTTGGGGGCCAAGGTTGATTTCTGTTATGGATTTGGGGCCATATTTTTGGTTTGGGGGTCTTGTTCCCGAGGGGGTGGAGGGGTTCTGTCGTGACCCTCTCCATGAGGAGTGCCCGAAATACCATGGGCACAAAAAAGACCCCGGAGTGACACCCGAGACTTGTGGTGCCGTTGGTTATGGGGTTTAAAGCTATTGGGGGCTTCCAGCTCCAACAGCTAAGAGAAAATGTCTATTTGGCCCCAAATGTTGGGAGAAAAACAAAAGGTTATTTGACGGTGGGGTAGGGGCCCTGCCTAGAGTCCTAGAGGCTTATATGGATGAGGTGGTGTGGCCGAACGGCATGGCCTCTATGGGCATTGGCCCATTGTGAGGGCATAGTTGCCTAGTATGGCTCCGGTTGTTGTAGTGTTGCTCCTGCAATGCAATAATCAACATAAGATTGGACTTCCATGAATGGAAGTCCACATCTAAGAATTGGTTACCGATTAAGGGGTGAGTTCCGAATGAAAGAGTAAGAGGGTTGGTCCCCCTCCTATGGACTAAGAAGGTCCGCGGTATGGGGAACTAACCATTCGCATGGCGGAATGCAAAGGGTTATTGCTCGTAATTCTTGCTAAAATGAAAGATGACCAAGTTACTTAAGGGGAGCTAGCAAGGGTTGTGACAGGTTCCAGATTTTTGAATTTAGGCCTTTTTGGTTCTGATTCAGTATTGGGATTAAATGGTTGTTTGTTTTTTAGATTGTTCTCCAAGTTACGGCGGACGACCTTTGCCCTCTTGTGGAGACTGACCCCATTAAAATCGAATATAGTTTGCACAAGTCTCAAAAAAAATTCGAACTCGGTAATCCAAAGGCACGCATTAAGCCTTTTTTTAAATCTTGATTTACAATCCCTCTCTACCGATTGCGTGTTCCGCTTCTTGTTTGGCCGATCAACGAAGTGGATGTCTAGAGGCTAGAGGACGAGTTTGTGAATGGCTATAGGGAAGGAGACCGGGCCGTGTATGTCTCCATCTACAATGACGCCGACACTGTCCTTGACATTTTGAAAGACATTAATCCCTTCTGGAGTGATTTGTGAAAGGAAACAAACTCGATGTTTAAGGACATGCTCCTCATGGATGTGGTACTTTTGGGCACCCCCCTCCGAGGGAGCCTAAAAATACCGCACAAGCCCTTCGGTGAGGGTGGCCTGCCTTAGCAGGTGCCCAAGCCGAACCCGGATGTTGTGATTTTTTTATGGGTATTTAGATTTGTGGAGGGATTTGTCAATCGCGTCGTGTCCTTTCGGTAGGTTGTACCTAGATTAATAAATGCTTAAGTGAATTATCTATTTTTTTTCTAACCTAATGCCTAGTCTATCCTAGTCTACGCGCAGACGCACCAGCCTTGGAATCAAGGCAATCTAATCCTAATGAATAAAATAACCTTACCTCTTACCTTGGCCACACCTAATTCCTTACTTCTTATGAATTAAATTCTTTAAACGGGGGGACCTTGATTAAATCCCACCCTCTCAATCTTCTTTCTTAGTTTAAGGTTGATTACACAAAGTCTATATTACTAAATTCATAAATTATGGCATCACCACCTACCTGTTTGGTGCACGCCCTAACCCGAACCCTTCAAGGCCCTGTGCGGGTCTCTTAAAGGTCGATTGACACTTATACCCTCCGATCTTTGCCGCCGGAGGGGGTAGTATCAACCCTTCGAGTTAAGTTCCCGGTTGGTTTTTGCCCACGGGGGTTGTACAAATTATGTTGATTATTAATTAGTTTGAAACGGTTTGACCACGAAAACTCAACTTAATGGGACCGGGGAATAGGGCAACCTGTGTGTTCAACCTGTTGCACAATCTTCAAGGGTTGGGGCCATCACCTCCAACCCTTGGGGCCAACAACATGATAATGGATTCGTGGGCCATTAACCCCACCTTTCCATCAACAACATTCAGAGTGGTCGTGTCGGTGATTAACCCGACTTCACCACATACGAAACTTGCTAATAAATGAAGCTACTACCACAAAACATACCAAGGGGCCCCAAAAACAATGGAGTTGGGTACCCCCTTGGCGGTCAAGTGGTCAAACCACTTGACCTTACGAGATAGGTGAGTGGGTTAGAAATGCGTACCTTCGCCGCGCTCCCTCCAACCTTAAATGGAAAGCTAAGGTTAGTTAATTTACCTCAATTCTCTTCGGTTGATTTGGGCTCGATGTAGGCCGAGCCGCTACTTCTTTCCTTGCTCCACTTCGAGCGTCGACCTTGCCTCCCTTGTAACTAGTTTGATAGGAAGCGTACCCTAGTTAACAATAAAAATATAAAGTGTTTTTTAGGCCTAAGCATAATATATCTACTTAGTGCACTTAATTATCTTTCCAACGATCTAAAAATCACCTTAATCGGATAAGAAATGCAAAAGTTATGAGGGCTGGAAGTGCGAGGTCGATTCAACCGATCCTTCCAACCCACCTATCTAACTTCTAACTTCAAAAATTCATAGTCAATTCATTACGACTTGGATTTAGGCTTTCCTTATACCATTGGAAAGCTATTAAAAAGTTCTAACTAGAAAAATGATGACATCAGTAGGTTAGGCCAATACAAATTCAGCAGACCCTCTGTAATGCAGCAGTCAACCAAGAATTCTCAAACTATGTATCTTGTCTTCAACAATTTCTATCTAATTCAATTCTTATTCAAATGAAACGTTCTATATAGCCATGGAAAGATATTGGAAAGATTTATGTGATAAAAATATGCAATTAACAAGTTAAGTCAATGTGAATTTAGCAGACCCTCTGTAATGCAGCAGTCAACCAAGAACTCTCAAACTATGTATCCCGTCTTCAAAAATTCATATCTAATTCAAATCATGCTCAAATCAAACGTTCTAAGCAATTCTGGAAAGCTAAACAAAAGTTCTACTTGGGAAAAATATCATTTTTTAGAATTTAAATTTTGATTGGGCTGGCAGGTCTGATCCAGCAGCCGCTACCCACAGAACCACCCGGTTTTTTGCTGCATCTTTGAAAATCCATAACTAATTGTCATCTTGGCCAAATCACAAATGGGAAATGGCTATAGATAGCTATAGGAAATCTCTCTAAGAGAAAAATGATAAGTATTTTGTTTTAGCTTCTAAACTAAGCCTTCAGGGCATTGGCAGCTGAGGTCTACAATGCCTTCACTCGAAATTCTCCAATCCAACCTACCTCTACAAAAGAAAGGAAGAATTTTGTTGGTGTGTTAATAAACACACATTCTAACTAGGAGAGAAAGTAGAGGATTTTCTTAAGCCTTTCTTTTAGGCCATTGAGAATGGATGCTAAAGGATTTTTTCCTAACTATTTTGAAGTAGGGCTTCGCCCGCTAATCAAATTGAGAGGGAGTTTTGTCTAACTATCTTGAACTAGAGCTTCGCCCAAATTCTAAAGGGAAGAGGGGGGTTTTTGCCTAACTATCTTGACGTAGAGCTTTGCCCACTAATCGAGAAATAGAGGGGGAGTTTTCAAGGTGGAAGGAGGGGGTTTTTAAACCCTTTCACAAAAGGGTTGGACCCCTCCGCCACCGGTTCTATTTTTCGGACCCCCTCCCGAAATTTTGGCTCGGGGGTCTTCCCGGTCGAGGTTGCCACCCCGTCGCCGAGGTGGCTCCGACGGGAATCTTCCACATTCGTTCTAATTTTTGGTAGCAAGTTGGCAAGGGGGCAAGTGGCCCCCTTGCTATTTTCCTCAAAGTCTTCGCGCTAATTTTTCCTCACGCCGAGCTTCTCCACTTGTCTTGCGTGACCCACACTAAATACTTAACTAACCTTTGCCTAGCTAGCTCTACTAATTTAGTCCTCTTAGCTAGTTGCTTTCACTAACTACGTTTTTTCCCCGCTAACTAGGTCTTGCCTAGATAGCTATTTTTTTCTAACTTAGCTAATTTCTATCTCTAGTTAAGTTTTATTTTTATTAACTCTACCTAAAACTAGATTTTTCCCCTCACGGGTGAAGGTCCGAAGTGCTCGGTAATTTTCCTTCCCCTTTTTGAACTAAATGCAAAATGAACTAATTTTTCCCTTAATTCGCTATCAATCCTAACTTTTAATACTAAAATCCTAACTAAAATGATCCCACGGAGTGGTGGACCACTCTAGTGGTTCACATATGTCGGCCATCAGGGGGGTTGCTCGTTCGAGCGCCACGAACTCCAGCTCTTGCTCGCCAATCCTGGGCATACGGTCACTTGTACGCACCCGGTCACCTGCACCAACACACATGCACACATACACACGGTTTCTTTTTTTTTCTTGCTTAAATTTTTCCGTTGGTTAACTTCCAAAGAGTTGAGAAGAGAGGATGAAAGAGATGACACAATACTAAAGCCAAAAAACAATTCAAAGCCGCGACACTCTCCCACCGGACTGGGTTCGTGTCTACCTAAGACACCCCCTCCGCCTTGCGGGAGCAACTTGGAGCTACAGATAAAAAAAATTCAAAACCACCTTCCTCTCTCTTCGGAGAGAGTTCGGACTACAAGAGCAATTCCCAGGCATTCTATCTATTCTATAACCATACTTCTTCGGATAATCCTTCATCCTCAAAATCCTATATACTATGCTAAATGAAATGTAATTCATACTTCCTAATATCTCTATTTCCTCTTACATAAGTCTTTTCATCCTTATATAATAGTCCTCATTCCTAAATTCTAAGTTTTCCTTTGCTAACCCGCTGGGTACCCATTGCCGTGGGTAGTAGGACCTATAACCGCGCGTAAGGTGTGTAAAGCCGTGGAAAGGGAGCCTAATTCCGTGGCCGAGCTTCGGAGAGCTCTTCGGTGTTCCTCTCTTCATTTCGGTGATGCTCCTTAGGTTTGTCTTTTGATTTGTTAGTACCATTTGTACTCATTTGTGATTGATAATGTTGCTATTCAACAATCGGGTGGATTCATGCAGCTAGTAATTCCTCTATTTTCCTCTGCCTTTTCTATAATTTACTTTGCCTCCAATGATCACATAAATCATATCATTACGCTAATTTGACACCATTTTACAATTGCAGGATCTCAGTAAAGACAAACTAGCAAAAATGTCGTCTTATAACCTAGCAGAATCGATCCATAACAAGTGGAAACAACAATCTTGCGATCGGGGGAGCGACTTGTACGTGGCAACCGTGGACGACTTTGTTCGCAGCTTCATGCAGTGCGTAGAATACTATGAATTCCTTAAAGGAGAGCGCCCTGGTACTGGTCCGTCAAAGGAAAAATTCAAGTTCAAAAATGCTTAGAGGTCGGCGGCTCGAACTGGAAATTCGAAACCACTCCACAAAGCGTTCTTGAAGATGTCTGGCGTCGACGTGTTGTGCACTAGGACTCCTCACCTTGAAGGGGAAGAGGCATTTGTTTCTCTTAAAAGGAAGCCAAATATTGCATTTGGTTCTGAATATGAGTCTTACAGGCCTGACAAGATTAGCATGTCAAAACCGCACGTCCAAACCAGACCAGCACGCAATGACAATGACCTTCCATCAACTCTGATACTTCCGGATTCTCGTACAACTTCGGATCGAGAGGACCCGCTCCTTCAAGCACACCAACCTACTCAGCAAATCGATCGTCACCACGTCACTATTGTTGAGGAGACTGCATGCAACCCTTTCGAATGGCACATCGCACGCCTTCCGAAGACATCCGCCAAGGCGTGCTTTGCTCAACAAGCAATCACCAAGAAGAAGTGCATCGCACGGATTATACAAGATGGAAAGAGCACTGTTGCTCCAACGTACACGGGCATGTTGGACAACTATAAGAAGAATAGGAAGGAGTCTATGCAATTTTTCTTCTGCAATGACGACATTGAAAGATGTGTGAAGGGCACTCGTCGGAAGTGGGTGATGTCAAAATTGGAGGTTCCAGAAGTATGGCCGGTGAAGTTGGAGACCAACTTATCTCCCAAATAGATCTTATCCTTGGAGAATGCAAGCTTTAGACCACCCCAGCGGAAGGAGATGTCCCCTACAAAACTCTTTCAGGACCAATCATTATCTGTGGATTTATCAGCTTATATAACTCTAGCATATCCAAACGAATTTCCCACCCACAGATTAGGAAAGAATATCCGACGCAACAAGAAAGCCCCGTCCACCAAGCATGCCAACAATTGTGCGTCAGCCCTATCATTGAAAGGAAGTGTGCGCAAGTTGTGCATGTTTCTAGCCCCAACCCTTGGATGCATTGTCTCATTGGATTCGGATACACCTCCAAAGGTCCAGCAATATTATTTGACCATTTCGCAGTTACCAACATGCACCTGCCCATATTTCAAGGAGATGGCGACAAAAGCAATCGGAAAGCATGGACAGTGGGCCAATTGTAAGCACTTGTATTATGTATTTACAATCATTTGTGATTTGGATTTTGAATCCGATACATTCATGCACGCAGCTAGTTTTAGCTTCAATGAAGTGAAACGAATTCTAGAGAGTGGCTTGTTGAACCACCTGCCCTCTTAAATTTCACTGTTTCTATAATGAATCCCATGTAATCAGCCTTTGATTTAATTATGAAGTAGTGAGACTAAAGGGCCACTACAAGATATTTGACGTATTATATTTGATTATCTGACTACCATAAATTTCTTACTATTGCCATGGATAAATGCTCCACGGTTATTATGAATTTATAAGCAACTCATTGCCTTTCATAGAATCTGGCAAAGTAATTGCAGTTTTATTCATACTCCACTCATGAAGCACATCCCTAAAATTATTTTTTAACGTTTACTATGGATAAATGTTCCATAGTTATAGGTACCATAATGTATTATAAATAATAATAAAATTTATAAATGCTTGATTTCTTGAATCTTCATCCACGTCTGAACTATTTTTGATCTAAAATATCCAAATCTTACTACTTACCGCTCAGTGCTCACTGCTCACCGTTTACACGATAGCTTCATCCGATTGTCGTGGTGTTGCTCCGGCAACATGATGATCAACATAAGATTGGACTTCCATGGGTGGAAATCCACATCATAGAAATGGTCACCGATTAAGGGGTGAGTCCCGAATGAAAGAGTACGAGGTTGGTCCCCCTCCTATGGACTAAGAAGGTCCGCGGTATTGGGGAAGCTAACCTTTGCATCGTGATATGCGAAGGATTAGCGCTCGTAATCCTTGTTAAAATGAAAAATGGACTGAGATAGTTAAAGGGAGCTAGTAAAGGTTGCGACAAAGATTGTGCAACAGGTTGAATACACAAGTTGCCTTATTCCCTAGTTCCATCAAGTTGAAATTTTGTGGTTAAACCGTGTTAAACAAATCAACAACCGAAAAAATTCATACAACCCCCGTGGGTAAAAACCAACCGGGAACTTAACTCGGAGGATTGATACTATCCCCTCTGGTGTAAAGATCGGAAGGTGTAAGTGTCAATCAACCTTCAAGAGATCCGCACAAGGCCTTGAATGGTTCGGGTTAGGGCGTGCACCAAACATGTAGGTGGTGATGCCATAATTTATGAACTTAGTAATATAGGTTGTGTTCAATCAACCATAAACTAAGAATGAAGGTTGAAAATGTGGGATTTAATCAAGGTCCCTCCATTTAGAGAATTTAATCCATAAGAGATAAGGAATTAGATGTGGCCCAAGGTAAAAGATAAGGTTATTTCATTCACTAGGGTTAGGTTGCCTTGATCCTAAGGCTGGTGCGTCTACGCTTAGACTAGGATAGATTAGGCATTGGATTAAGGAAATTGATATAGCGTAGATAATTACCTCACATACTTATAATCTAGGCACAACCTATCGAAAGGATACGACGTGATTATGAAACCCTTCCACAAACCGAAACATTCATAAAAAATCACAACATCCGAGTTTTTCTTGGGCACCTGCCAAGGTAGGCCACCCTCACCGAAAGGCTTGTGTAGTATTTTTAGGCTCCCTCGGAAAGGGTGCCCAATAGCACCACAAAACCTACTAGAAGAGAGTACCGGTAGCAGCAACTGAAGAAGACAATTCACTCGATCCGGAAGAAAACCCGGCAATTCGACCTCCGGTAGGTGACAGGACGTCACGATCACGATCGGGGACGCCGGGGCCTTGACAAGGGTCACCGTCTGTGAGCCCAAAAGGGTGCCCACATTTAGTCTTAGACCCTTGAAACGTTAGTTGATGCACTTTGAAGTAGCATGTTACTTCACAAAAATATAAAAAGAGTGAAATGTTAGTCTTAGAAGTACCATGTTGTAAGAGGCTAGGATGTGAGTTGTTATTGTGTTTTTACCTTCGGAAGGATTTGAGTGAATGAGGATAGGTAAGGAGAACTTGGATTGAGTAGTTAGTGAGTAGGCTAGTACAAATGGATGGAGACAACCAAAGTGACTCAAGAGGCAAGTGCATTCGAATTGGGATGAATGGAGGATCACATGGAGCGCACAAGTGGACCACCCCATCATGGCCACTTAATGGGGAAGGTCCAAGGAAGAATGCAAGGTGGAGGATAAGCAAATTCTCAAAGCACCAATCAAATCACGAGTTAAGCATCGTGGTTTGAATTAAGTGGTGAGCAACGATTTGGGAAAGTAAGGGGAGAAAGTTATGGCGGCGGAAAGCGAAGGAGGCTAAGTTTGGGTTGAAGCATCCCAAGTTTGGTAAAGTGTGGTAGGTAGAAAGCCAAGGCTAGTTAAATGTTCGAATTAGGATCCTTGTTGATCATTTGAGGGAGGAAGGCTTAGAAGATAGGATTGGCGCCTACTAAGTAGGAGGAAATCTCAAGGGCTTATCGTGAGCCTTGAGGGTGCTCACCCCCTCAAGCTTACTATATAATCCCTCATTCTTCCCTCACTCATCCTCTCTTTCCTTTGTGCTCCAAGGCACCCCACGAGTTATAAGTGTGGGTGTGGGAAGCCATATTGGAGCACATGTGTGTGCTTAGTTTTTAGTTTGAGAGCCAAGGCTTGTTAGCCTTGAAGAGGGCTTGACCTCTTGGTAGAATTAGTGTTGACGTGAAGGATTTTAAAGTTAATTCATGATTCCAATTTGTGGTACTTAAAGTTCATGTTTTGAATACACGTGGTTGCAAGTTCCATGTTTAAGAGTTGAGCACTTGAGGTTGTGATGAGTGCAAAAATATACTTGTGTGGATTAGTTAGTCTTAGTGAAGTTAGGAAATTCTCTCTCCCCCTCTCCTCTTTAGGATTTTAGGATTTTAGGATTAGAGAAGAATTGTGTGATTAGAAAGGGGTTGTTAGTAGAATTAGGAAAATTAGGTAGGAAGATTAGTTAAGGGCTTGAATAATTAGTGAGGTAGTTGGGGATTACAACTACAAAGTTGTGGGTTCATGAAGGAGCTGGGTTTATGAAGGACCTGGGTTTGTTTGGTTAGAAAGTAAAGAGCTGGGTTTATGAAGGACCTGGGTTTGTTTAGTTAGAAGCTAAGGAGCTGGGTTCATGAAGGAGCTGGGTTTATGAAGGAGCTGGGTTTGTTTAGTTAGAAGCTAAGAAGCTGGGTTTATGAAGGAGCTGGGTTTATAAAGGAGCTGGGTTTGTTTAGTTAGAAGCTAAGAAGCTGGGTTTACGAAGGAGCTGGGTTTATTTAGTTAGAAGCTAAGGAGTTGGGTTCATGAAGGAGTTGGGTTTATGAAGGAGCTAGGTTTATGTAATTAGAAAGTAAAGAGATGGGTTCATGAAGGAGCTTAGTAGATAGCCTACTTAATTAGCTCATAGACAAGTAGTTAGTTACATTATGCTAGTTAATGTTATGTGTGGCTTTCACAAGTAAATGTATTTGAGATTGACTATAGAGAATAGTGTTTTTAACACTTGCATCCTCTCTTTAAAAATAAACCACGTGCACAAATTAATGGAGAATGTGGAGCACTCTCGCGATGGCAAGACAAAGGAAGCAAAGACCAAAGGTGCGAGGGAGAGATTGACATAAGTCACATAAGTATTTCTTAATACTTAAAGGCTTATGTACGGTATGGAGACACCAAGTGAGACCTCTTATAGTAGCGATACGGAATACACAAGTGATAGTTCAAGTGGTAGTATAGAGTCAACGGCACGGACTCCATTTAGGAGAGGGATATCCTTAAGGGCTTGTGTAGCTAAAGCGGCCGGATGGACGTTAGAAGCAAACAAAGACAAAATAGCACCCGAGCATAAGGAGGTTAAAATAACATAGTTAACTTGTGCATTCTCCACATACGTATTGAAATCGTACATTGAGTTGTTAAAAGTGAAATTCCAGTTAAGTCCAAGACCACTTGAAGGGTGAACCTTGCACTATGGACTCATCCAAGTCCAAATCCAATACCGCGGAGGAATGTGAGCCCAAACCCACTACTCGGACTACGGACGCTTAAGGGTGGGGGGTTTGGCCTCACACCGTCACATTATGACAAGGGACCTGCCGTGTTTCCAACAGTGAATCAGGGTACGTCGCCAATCCCAGAAGCTGAGCGGATTGCCGAGTCCTCAGGAGCGCCTCCAAGCCGGTCTCACCAGCATAGGCATTAGGTAACCGGTAGCAAGGACTTAGAAATTCCGAGGGCGGAATTTAGATTAGAAGGGGGCAATATTAAAGGGGGTTAGTAGACCGTAACTTTTAGCAATATCAGGTTAAAGAGGTTTTCAAGTTACTTTTGTAGTAGTATCAAAAGTAGCAATTAGGGATAAGAGTGAGCCATAGTTGCAGATAAGGAATGGATAGTAGTGGATAAGGTAATTCCAGTGAGTGGTTAGTATTGATAGGAAGAGATGATGAGAAGGTACTTAAGGAAGAGAGTCGTCTCTCTCTCTCTCATTCTTAGAATTGTGTATTAGGATTTTTATCAATAGAGTGTTGGGTTATTCTTGAATAAGATACTGGTTGAATAGGATGTAAGGAACTTGTGGGTTATCTTATATTGGGAGTTGCCTTACCTCTTGTAAATGTTGGTTGTATGAGAATGGAAGTTGGTAATTGGACTACTTGTGTCAACAAAAGGGTTGTTTACAAAGTGATTACGGATTGGTAGTAGAATCCATTTCAGAGGAGTTCTTAGAAGGTGGTAGTACCAGAACGTATAAACGGTATGAGATGAACGGTATTATCTTAGTCGAATCCTGCTACTAAAGGTGTTGAGTACTGGTAGAAAGAATAGATTGTGCACTGACTCTGAGAGTGGTAGTATAAGAGAGCAATAGTTTAGGAATACCAATGAAGAGTTCGGTATAGTGTTATAATCCACCCCAATAATAGGTCCAGTAACACTTTAACAATAGTACGAGTATAAAAACCGGTTGAGGGGTAGGTAAAGGGTAGGAGAAAATCGCATGGCAGGAAGTTATAACTCGTGTTAACCACATTATTAAGGTAGTACGGTCAGACCCGGTAGATCCCCAGGAAACCCGATAGAGAACCCGGTAAGGGTACTGGTTGACTCGATTGGCATATGGGAAGTCCTACCAGTAAGGTCAAGGTAAGAGTGGCACACCCTCAGAGAGTTAGGAAGGATGTATGGAATAAGACTTCCCACATAAAACGGTAGTAGGCGAGACCTTAGGATGCCGGTAAGGAATACTGGACTAAGCCTCCTCGCGTACCGGTAAGGTACTACCGAAAGTAGGGTAGTACCGGTAGAAAGTAAAGAGGTTGATCTTTAACATTTGGCGACCATGCAGTGGTTAGACAATGGACCAAGGAATGGTTCCCGGTAATGTTCCTTGTTATAGAGACGGCAGTTCTTTCATCGGATACAACGATCATTCTGGACTGACACCAGTCTGCAGGCTCTAAGTCATTCATCCCCATTATCACCCATCGTAGATTTAACGGTTGCCGCTAGGTATTGGCACATACCTCTCTACCGACTGACTTCGGTAATCTGCGAGTAAACCCTTCATTAAAGGCAAACTTTGCAGTTAACACCTGGCACTCGACGGCTACGATCAACAGTAATGGCGGTGATGACTAGGGGGTTGAGGCAGCGTCTGGCTACCGTCTTAGAAATTGATCTCATATCTGAAACAGAACCAACTCATCCTCACGAAGGACAACAGGACAAAGAAACCTACTGGCGCCACGTTGACGGGCCGATTCCATCAACAAACGGCGATCAGAATTCTGCACATCCATGGAAGGAATGGAACTTCAACCCACCTATACCAGAGGCAACAACAAGTGACTCTCCTCTTTTGTACATGCTTGACAAATCAAGCCACATGGAGGAACGACGAATAAGGAAGGAGAAAAACATCAATGACATTAACAATAAGGACGAGGTCGGCAACGACAACTCTCTTCCAAGAAGCATCGGTCAGGGTCGTCCAGTCCATTTGGCTAACTCCGACACGGTAATGCATACTACAACACCATTCATCACAATTTCATCCACATACGACCATACCAGCACACCAAAAATCAGTATGAGTTTCAGTAGTGAAAAAGATGATAACCAGGTAGCGTCACAACATTCAGGTCAACAACATATACCCCCTACACAACATCCTCCACCACCGTGGTTTACCATGGAAGACATCTCTACTCAGGAACCATCTCGTGGCGGTTCTTCCCGAATCCAACAACTTAGGCAGCTTCACGACTTCCAGACGATGGCGCTGCCTACGGCAAACATTCCTACCGAGCAACGCCATGTAAGATTTTCTACTATTCCAAATCTATGGGACGATGAATTCGGTTCTCACCAAGCTCCACTATATTGCACAAGGTGCAATATTCTGGATCATAGAGATTCAGAGTGTCATTTTGTCAAATCCCTCCTCGATGCTCATCATCTAGGTACTCAGTCTTTTACTCACAACGACCCTTCACAAATCCCTACTACATTAGTTCACACTCCATCCATTATTCCAAACCCACCGATCATTCATTTCTCTAATCCTTATTTAACCACCTTATTTATCTCACCACATTGCCAGTCCATAATAACATCATTCTTGTTGGTGAGAATAGTGAGGAGGATAGAGAAGAATACATGATGTTTTTCACGAGCACCTCTCCAAGGTACCCCATCATTGCGCATCGCCTGGCTCTTCTCATCGGTGAAGGCATTCAACCATCCATCTCGCTGGAGGTTGTAACCATACTTTTGCATGGCCTCCTCCCGCACTCTGAGAACGGAGTTAACACGAACAAGAGCCTTGATGCTGAATTTCCGAGTCTACAACAATTAATACGATTTCATAAGATTCGGAAGAAGTGAAATGAAAAACAATACAAGAGCGGAGTAGGAGATGGAGAGTTGCTTACCACTCCAGAAGGGACCACAGGGGATTGGAGGTCCAAATCATTCATTCCAAACCAATCTTCGGCCACATAGAAGTCATAAGTGTGTGCCCAATCGAAAACAATCCTAGAAACAGTGGCACTCGTACAATGGGCAAGGACAAGGATACCATGATCATAGAGGTTAGATTTTGCAAATGCAAAAAAACACTCATAGTAAGCCGGAACATAGTTGGAGATGTTGGACATCGGCAAATTCTCGAGAATGTCTGTGAAGAGCAAATCGAGGCCCTTGTGAGTTGTAGACGAGATGTTCACACGAGAATGATCTACCCCAACCTACAATTAAAACTTCATGAGAAAACAAGAGCAAAGAAGAAAAATAAGCAAACCAAACGGAAAGAAGCTTGAAAAATGACGAAGGGAAACATACAAACCTTGGCAATGAACTCCTGGATGCGGGTATATGCTGGGAGGGGACCTTTCGCAAGCTCAGAATCCAGCATGAGTTGCACCATGTCCACATTTTCGATGAGGGCAAGCGTGTTAGGCGACTTTGAAGATGTGGCACTCGTATCCAAGAGAGCGGCCTTCCTCTTGCGAGGCAAGAAGAGAAGAGAACTGCCACTGTGAGAAGGAGTAGCAATAGATTGTGGACCAAAGGCTGAGGGAGTACAGAGAGGACAACTGATGGAGCAACGGAGGGAGCACTAGATGGACTCCGTAGAAAGGTGGATGGCTCAACGGGGGTCTTTGAAGCAGACCGAGTGACAACTTGGGAAGAGGCTTGAGTGGCGGTCTTCTTTGCTTTGCCCTTTCCCTTTGGTGCCTTGGACGGAGGAGGATGAAACTCAATGATGTCGGGCTCCTCAAAGGTGACAATGTTCTCCTCGGGAGCACTACTCAAAAGGCTGGCAAAAAATCTTCTCTTCCCCAGGGACAAATCCTCCAGAACAATCCAAGTACCATCCCCCAGCCTGCAAGTGGGATTCAGGGAACTTGGTTGTTTGCATGGTCGTATACACGCAGAGGCTAGAAAGCACGTTCACCTAGTCCGAGAGGTAGGTGGGCAAGGAAGATGATGCCAATGCATTCTTTGCAACCAACTCTCTCATGATATAACTACAAAACAAAACAAGAAGGTAAGAATACCATGGGAACGAGCAAGAAATGGGCAGAAGGAGAAGTGCAAAAATGGAGGATAAACGCATTACCGTTAGGTGACGCGCTTGATAGCCAGAGCCCTCTCCTCGAACTCCAAGAGGTTATCACCTTTGGAAAATGCAATGTTAGGCTTATCGCCGAGGTAAGGCTTGAAGGCTCTGTCCCAAAGGACAATCCTCCAATGATCAATGTATTCACGAAGGCGCAAGATAGTTTCGGATGCGTCCCAATCGATGTCGACGGTGAGGTTCTCTTGAAAGGTTTCAATCTGGATCAAAGTCACTTGTTCTCCAATCTTTCACGAAGGGGGGCGTTTGTGAGGCCAAACCCCCCACCCTTAAGCGTCCGTAGTCCGAGTAGTGGGTTTGGGCTCACATTCCTCCGCGGTATTGGATTTGGACTTGGATGAGTCCATAGTGCAAGGTTCACCCTTCAAGTGGTCTTGGATTTAACTTTGGTCTTTGCTTCCTTTGTCTTGCCATCGCGAGAGTGCTCCACATTCTCCATTAATTTGTGCACGTGGTTTATTTTTAAAGAGAGGATGCAAGTGTTAAAAAACACTATTCTCTATAGTCAATCTCAAATACATTTACTTGTGAAAGCCACACATAACACTAACTAGCATAATGTAACTAACTACTTGTCTATGAGCTAATTAAGTAGGCTATCTACTAAGCTCCTTCATGAACCCATCTCTTTACTTTCTAATTACATAAACCTAGCTCCTTCATAAACCCAACTCCTTCATGAACCCAACTCCTTAGCTTCTAACTAAATAAATCCAGCTCCTTCGTAAACCCAGCTTCTTAGCTTCTAACTAAACAAACCCAGCTCCTTTATAAACCCAGCTCCTTCATAAACCCAGCTCCTTCATGAACCCAGCTCCTTAGCTTCTAACTAAACAAACCCAGGTCCTTCATAAACCCAGCTCCTTCATGAACCCACAACTTTGTAGTTGTAATCCCCAACTACCTCACTAATTATTCAAGCCCTTAACTAATCTTCCTACCTAATTTTCCTAATTCTACTAACAACCCCTTTCTAATCACACAATTCTTCTCTAATCCTAAAATCCTAAAATCCTAGAGAGGAGAGGGGGAGAGAGAATTTCCTAACTTCACTAAGACTAACTAATCCACACAAGTATATTTTTGCACTCATCACAACCTCAAGTGCTCAACTCTTAAACATGGAACTTGCAACCACGTGTATTCAAAACATGAACTTTAAGTACCACAAATTGGAATCATGAATTAACTTTAAAATCCTTCACGTCAACACTAATTCTACCAAGAGGTCAAGCCCTCTTCAAGGCTAACAAGCCTTGGCTCTCAAACTAAAAACTAAGCACACACATGTGCTCCAATATGGCTTCCCACACCCACACTTATAACTCGTGGGGTGCCTTGGAGCACAAAGGAAAGAGAGGATGAGTGAGGGAAGAATGAGGGATTATATAGTAAGCTTGAGGGGGTGAGCACCCTCAAGGCTCACGATAAGCCCTTGAGATTTCCTCCTACTTAGTAGGCGCCAATCCTATCTTCTAAGCCTTCCTCCCTCAAATGATCAACAAGGATCCTAATTCGAACATTTAACTAGCCTTGGCTTTCTACCTACCACACTTTACCAAACTTGGGATGCTTCAACCCAAACTTAGCCTCCTTCGCTTTCCGCCGCCATAACTTTCTCCCCTTACTTTCCCAAATCGTTGCTCACCACTTAATTCAAACCACGATGCTTAACTCGTGATTTGATTGGTGCTTTGAGAATTTGCTTATCCTCCACCTTGCATTCTTCCTTGGACCTTCCCCATTAAGTGGCCATGATGAGGTGGTCCACTTGTGCGCTCCATGTGATCCTCCATTCATCCCAATTCGAATGCACTTGCCTCTTGAGTCACTTTGGTTGTCTCCATCCATTTGTACTAGCCTACTCACTAACTACTCAATCCAAGTTCTCCTTACCTATCCTCATTCACTCAAATCCTTCCGAAGGTAAAAACACAATAATAACTCACATCCTAGCCTCTTACAACATGGTACTTCTAAGACTAACATTTCACTCTTTTTATATTTTTGTGAAGTAACATGCTACTTCAAAGTGCATCAACTAACGTTTCAAGGGTCTAAGACTAAATGTGGACACCCTTTTGGGCTCACATAATTGGCGACCATCGGGGGATGAATCCAAACATCTCTTGCTCCAAGGGTAAGTTGCCTAGTCAAGCTCGGTACTCCTTACATCTACTTCCCGATGTACGGGTAGGAAAGAGCTCACCATTCAACGTTTCCAATTGAATTGAATTATTAGGAAAGACCTCATAGACAAGGTAAGGTCCTAACCATATTGCATCGAATTTCGCCGGAAATTCAAGCTTTCGTGCGTCTTGAATCATGACCATCATTCCCGGTGTTAGGGCCCTTCTCTTATGTCGTTTGTCGAAAGTAATCTTTCTCCTTCTTTGGATTGCCTCAATATGTTGAGCCGCCATTCTCCTCCCTTCGTCAAGTGCTTCCAAATCGGTTAGTCGATTTCGTAAGGATTGACTTTCGGTAAGTCTCGTACTCACGGCCACCCTAAGTGACTCGACTTCATATTCGATTGGTAGTGTCGCTTCAAGACCATAGACTAAGGAAAATGGTGTAGCACGCGTAGTTACCTTATAGGTTGTACGGTATGCCCAAAGTGCCGCCGTTAGTTTCGTATCCCAATCCCGCTTCGAGTCTATAACCGTCTTGCGTAGTATACTCACCAAAATTCCGTTAACCCTTTCCGTTTGTCCATTGGTTTGTGGGTGGTAGGGAGTAGTCTTCCGGTGATCAATTTTAAATTTCTCTGTCATCTCTCGAATCAAGTCATTCAAAAAGTGAGTACCCCTATCGCTTACTAGGATCTTCGGCACCCCGAACCGCGAAATTATGTTTTCGTACATAAATGTTGCCGCGTGTTCCGCCGTGTCGGTCTTCACCGCTTTGGCTTCCGCCCACTTGGTGAGGTACTCGGTTGCCACCACAATATATTTCATTCCTTTTGAAGATTGGGGATGGACCTCACCCACATAGTCGATGCCCCATTTTTCGAAAGGAATTAAGGGTAATGATACATGTAAAGGCATCTCCATTCTAAGGTCGTTTCGGGCATACCGTTGGCAAGCGTCGCATTTCCTTACATAGTCATGGGCGTCCTTAAATAGTGTAGGCCAAAAGTAGCCCGCTCTAAGTATTTTTTGCCCGGTGAGTTGACCCGAGAAGTGACCGCCGCAAGCGCTATCGTGGCAAGCGATTAAAATCGCTTCAACCTCCGTTTTTGACACGCATCGTCGTAAAATACCATCGGACCCCCTTCTAAACAACCTATGGCCCACTACAACAAATTGCCTACTATTTACCCTCACCTTCCTTCTCTCTTCTTTTGTCCACTCTTTGGGCAACTTGTGGGTTGTTAGAAATTCCACTATGCCCGCATACCACTCCGGTGTAGAAGTGACCACAAAGAGGCTATCATCTACTAACATATCATTTACCGGATTTTTTCCTATCTCCTCCGACAACCTAGACAAGTGGCCCGCTTGTAAATGCATACGACCCGGTTTATATTCCACCGTGTAGTCGAATTCTTCTAATAACAAAACCCACCTAGCTAACCTACCACTTAACTCCGCCTTGTTAACTAGATACTTGATAGCCATGTGGTCAACAAAAAATACAACCGGGTTGCACATGAGGTAATGCCTAAACTTTTTAACGGAAAACACCATGGCTAGGCACTCCCTCTCCGTTGTAGAGTAGTTTCTTTCGGCGGGGGTCAATTGCTTACTCGCATAAGCTATAGGTTGATCCTTCTCTTTTTCTCCCGTTGCTTGACAAAGCGCACTCCCTATTGCCACATTACTAGCATCACAATAGACGTGAAAAGGTTTACCCCAATTGGGTGGTATCAACACCGGATAGGTGCTCAACCTATCCCGCAATTCCTCAAAGGCTTTTTGACAAGCATCTGTCCACTCGAATTTGACATCCTTTTTGAGCAAATGGGTAATGGGCACCGCTATCTTTGAAAAATTAGGAATAAGTTCCCGGTACCATCCCACATGTCCTAACAACTTAGAGATCCCCTTGGAATTGGTTGGAGTTGCCAAGTCGCTTATGGCCGCAATCTTATCCGGATCGGGTTCTCTACCTTTCTCACTAACAACATAACCCAACAACACTCCCTTATTCACTCCCAAAAATGTCTTATCCGGGTTCAATGCTAACCTCATCTTCCTACACCTAACCAATGCCTCCCTAACACAATGTAGGTGATCGTCCACATTACTTTGTGTGCTAAAATCGTCCACAAAGACGGTCATGGATTTGAACAACAAGTCGGTGAAGATATACATTACTAATCGTTGGAAAGTAGCCGGGGCATTACATAACCCAAATGGCATCACTACCCACACAAAAGTACCCCAAGGTGTAGTAAAAGCCGTTTTATGGATATCTTGGAGGGCTATGGAAATTTGATTATAACCCGCATACCCATCCATAAAGGTATATCGCGAATGACCTCCAACCTCCTCAAGCAACAAGGTGATAAAAGGTAAGGGGAAGTGATCCTTTTGTGTGCACGAATTCAATTTCCTATAGTCGACACAAACCCTTAATTTCCCATTTTTTTTCTTTACTAAGACCATAGGAGAAACCCAATCCGTGATTTCCACCGGCTTGATAAACCCGGCCTTCAATAACCTTTCCAATTCCGCTTTCACCAACAATTGCAATTGAGGATTCATCCTCCTCTCCTTTTGTCTAATTGGCCTCGCCCCCGGAATTAAAGGAATCCGGTGCTCTACCATTTCCCTAGGAATTCCCTTAAGCTCATCGTAGGACCATGCAAAAGTATCACTAAACTCATCCACCAGATTGCTATACTCCCTAACCTCTTTCTCCCCCAATTTGGAACCCATCTTCATTTGTCGGGTTTTCCATTCTTTAATTTCACATCCACGTACCGCCAATCCGCTTCCGACACATGTGCTTGTTCCTCTTTGTTCCGATACCAATCGGAAGGCACATTGGGGTAATCTTTCACATCTTGACCTACAACTATCCCCGTAGACGTGGTCTTGAAATGTAAAGGCTCCTCCAATTTCGATGACTCAATAATCACATCCTCCTCTTGAGTCCCATCTACATGAATTAAACTAACCTCACCCTCTTCCACGTCATCTACCCAAGGTGTTAACCCACCGCTAACCCACTCTTCCTCGGTGAGCACCTCACATGGCTCCAACAATGAGCCCTCTCCTAAACTAACACTAGGAAATTCACTCCCTAAGCCTACTTGGTGAAATGTAACCATTACATCAACCTCGGACTCGGGGTACTCCCTTAGCCATTGGGCATAATCCCCATTATCCCCATAATTGTAAAAATTAGGACCTAGACTTCCCGAGCCCGAATCTATAACAACCCTTTGACCTTCGGGATGGACGACTCCCACCAATGCCTTGCCAATCTCATTCTCGTTTAAGTCATCAATTTCCTTCTCCAATGGCAAATACATCTCCTTCTTCATCCATCCTTCTAATGAACCAATGGACACTATGACCCTATTACCCTCCGGACCATAAGTGATGGATGGTTTAGGTCCACCCCAATTGACCATAGCATTCGCCATCCGCAACCAAGGCCTACCTAGCAAAATGGGGAAGGTGTCCTTGTTGGAGTGCATTTTAATGACATGGAAGGTGACCAAGTACTCCTCGCCTCCCGTAGTCATTCTACAATCCTTGATCATCCCCAAAGGCGTAGTCGAACTTTGATTTGCCATATTTATGACCAAAGGTGAAGGCCCCGTGAGTCCAAGTCCCAATTTTTTCATAGTATCCTCCGGTAGTATATTTAGACTACTCCCTCCGTCGACTAGCACATTAGGAACCACCTTATCTACTATAACAACTTCTATTTCTATAGATTTCACGTCTCTTCCACCTTGTGATTGGATCCTAGCGGCTATTTTAGCTTTCACCTTCCTCATCCTCTTGTGTACCGGCATTCCCTCCTTTAATGTTTTCCTTGCCGTGGGTGAAATTTCCAATAGTTGGCCGAAAGTAATATCCGCCTTGAGTGTACTAAGGTCCGCCCACAAGTCGTACCCGGTAGATCTTTCCACCTTAGAATTACCCACTACGTCGAATTCGTCTACGGGAACCCCCGGTCCTTCCCATTCACCCACATCGCTATTATCCAAGTCATGTACCGCATTAGTCCTCTCCCTATCTTGTAAAATTATATTTTCCCTCTCCACATCCTTAGTAGCTCTTCTAGCTACCCTATCCAACTCGGAGAGATTAATCTCTTCATCCGAAGAGTAATTTCCTTGCTCTCCTATTCCTACCTCCAACGGGGCATCCCCTCTCCTAGCCCTAGTAGTTACCGCTAGTGCAGGTGCTTCTTCAACCACACCCTTACCCTTCACTAACTCATATGTAATAGCATTGGTGTGAGGAGGCCATTGACTTTGATCCTCTCCAATTCTCGTTGGGAGAGGAAGCATGTCATCACATGTGGCCTCCAACACTCCATCCATGAACCTAACATCTTGGGAGTTAGATGGTCCCGGATCCGTTGGAGGCGCTTGTCTCCCGTTACTACCATTAGGTGGAACTCCTTGTCTATTTTGTATTGGAATGTAACCGGTTGTAGTTTGCAAGCCCGCCGGTGGATGAAAAGTTTGCCTAGCATTACTATGGTCATAGTATAAGTTAGGTGGCCTAAGTTCATTGGCCGGTACTCCTTGTGGCCTAGCACCTCGCATATTATCCCTTGCTTGTTGTTGTGGATTAGCCACCGGGTAAGGGACATTAATTATTTTGTCCGGTTGGCGACACGTATCCGAGGGATGACTTCCTCCACAATTGCTACAATTAAACTCTTGACCTTCGGACCAACATTGTCCTTGAGCGTGCCACCTTCCACAAAAGGGATGAAATTCCTTCTTCTCTAAATTTTGGCCACCTTGCCCTCTAGGTTGTGGTCCTCTATTGCTTCCATTTCCATAGTGAGGTGGCGCTTGACCTCGTTGATTTTGTTGAGGTGGGTTACCGTTTCCTCTTTGGTCACGGTTTTGTCCACTTCTACAAAATTGACGCGTGTGGCCCGGTTGGCCACATTGGACACACCATAATCCGGAAGAATGCCTACCCGACTCAACCGGGGGTGGAGGCCCCGGTTGTTGACTCCGGATCATTAATGACATTTGATCCGTGAGGCTTTGCATTTGTTTTATCATAGCCTCTTGGAATCCTAGTTGGCTAGCACCTAGTCTTCTCTCAACCTCCTCCAAGTGTGGATCCGTTCTAGGGGCCGGTAGTGCCAAAAGAGGTGCCGGTTCCCTAACCGCTAAAGGTCGGGGGCCGGTGTCCACAATGGCATATGGAATTTGGTTCTCATACTTAGCGGGTTCTACCGCTACCACCCTAGGGCGTATGGGGATGAATTGTGGGATCAATTCATCCTCCCTTCTCCATAGCCTTTCGTGATCTTTATCCAAGTTTTCAATATCTCTAGCCGCACGCTTGGCATCCGCCAAGGTCAAGGGATTCCTTTCTAGAACACCCCTAATAGTTCCGGACTTAAAAAACCCTTGAATGAAAAATTGCTTTAGCGTGTCGTCGTTGAGCATGGTACCCACAAATCTAGTGCACACTAAATCAAACCTCCTAATGTAAGCCGAAATTTCTTCCTCCCTTCCTTGCTTCAATGACGACAATGCCCTTAATGCGGTACTTTGACCCACTTCCGGCCTAAATTCATTAAGAAACTCCCTTTGTAATTGTTCCCATCCCCTAAAATGTCCCTCGGCATGATCCCGATACCATTCATAGGCTTCCCCCTCTAGAGTGGTAGGAAACCACACTAACCAATAACCCGGGTCGGTTATGAGGAAGCTAGCCAACCGTTCGATATACCGTTCCATGTGCCGAGAGGGGTCCTCATGGTCCCATAAAATTTAGGGAGATGAGATGGCATATCCATCGCCGCTAAATTTTGTGGAACCACAATTGGTAGGCCTCTTGGCCTAACCAATGGGTCTATTGGAGGTATAGGAGGTATGGGCGGAATTGGGGGTATGGGTGGTGGATCCATCCCCCGTTCCTCGGCCATGGTGACCGGTGAACTATTCAACAATCCCCTATCAACTTCTACCGGGAATTCTTCTCTAAGTGTGTAATTTTCCGAAGAAGTTTCACCACTCAATTTGGAGGGAGTGATCTCCTCTTCAAGTTGAGCTCCAAGTTCTAAGGTGTCTAGAATTGACCTAGTCCTAGGTTCGACGTTCAAACAACTCTCTATTCTAACATTATCTTGTTCTAATCTATCACTGATTTTAGAGGACCGCCTCTTTCGAGTAGATTTCTCTAGTCCTACTATCAAACTTGGTTTTTGTGAGCGAGTCCTACCTTGCATTCCATAAGAATCGATCGACCCTCACTTGACCACACATAATCCTAGCAATTCCCCTCTTAATATTTTCACTTGTCTTGGTGTGGTTATAATTTTTTTTAGGAGGTGAGGAAAAGAACCTGCAAGCCCACTTAGGTGAAAGAATCCCAATAGGGGATAGGCATGTTCATGTTAATTTTTTGGTTAAGTCGGAGCATCACCTCCGCACCTTCCCGCAAATTAACACTCACCACAATACCGATTGTGAGGGGGTGACCTTCCGAGTAGATTATGTTAAAAGTCGAGGCTTCACCCTTCAACTTCTCACACCATCCACAATTCGGGAATTACCCTCTACAACGGATAACAACAATCACGAGTACAAAAGGCATTCCTTAATTAGTTAATGAGTTCACTTTGAAGAAATAAACATACCTTGAGCAATCGCATCCCCCTGTGAGTTAGCACTCCCCTCAATCGTGACTCAATGTAACAACACCATAAACTTTGTGAAATATTAATTTAATCTAGAGCATGAAATGACAACTCCCAAAACTTTGAGACTCACCCCGAGGTGAGTGTCAAAGTTCAATGTCCTAAGGTGAATTTACCCTCTAATGTTTTAATGAGCTACTCGGTTATAGGTTCCTTTTAAGTTCTTAGCAAATCCCCAAAAAGGTTGAGGACGTACCTTCGCCGCGCTCCTTCCTCAAAAATGAATTTGCGTAATTGACAATGCAATTCATTCCAAGGAATAGTTGAAATACAATGAATTCAAATGTAACCCAAAGAGAGAATACTTACCGAGTTTCGGGTGCTCCTTCCCTTCTCTCAAGTTTGTGTCTCCAATTTTTCCTAGTTGCCTCAAAGTCTCCTAGTCGCCTCCAAGTCTTGTAACTACCTTCCGCTTCGCTCCCGGCGGACGCACCAATTATGTGAGGCCAAACCCCCCACCCTTAAGCGTCCGTAGTCCGAGTAGTGGGTTTGGGCTCACATTCCTCCGCGGTATTGGATTTGGACTTGGATGAGTCCATAGTGCAAGGTTCACCCTTCAAGTGGTCTTGGATTTAACTTTGGTCTTTGCTTCCTTTGTCTTGCCATCGCGAGAGTGCTCCACATTCTCCATTAATTTGTGCACGTGGTTTATTTTTAAAGAGAGGATGCAAGTGTTAAAAAACACTATTCTCTATAGTCAATCTCAAATACATTTACTTGTGAAAGCCACACATAACACTAACTAGCATAATGTAACTAACTACTTGTCTATGAGCTAATTAAGTAGGCTATCTACTAAGCTCCTTCATGAACCCATCTCTTTACTTTCTAATTACATAAACCTAGCTCCTTCATAAACCCAACTCCTTCATGAACCCAACTCCTTAGCTTCTAACTAAATAAATCCAGCTCCTTCGTAAACCCAGCTTCTTAGCTTCTAACTAAACAAACCCAGCTCCTTTATAAACCCAGCTCCTTCATAAACCCAGCTCCTTCATGAACCCAGCTCCTTAGCTTCTAACTAAACAAACCCAGGTCCTTCATAAACCCAGCTCCTTCATGAACCCACAACTTTGTAGTTGTAATCCCCAACTACCTCACTAATTATTCAAGCCCTTAACTAATCTTCCTACCTAATTTTCCTAATTCTACTAACAACCCCTTTCTAATCACACAATTCTTCTCTAATCCTAAAATCCTAAAATCCTAGAGAGGAGAGGGGGAGAGAGAATTTCCTAACTTCACTAAGACTAACTAATCCACACAAGTATATTTTTGCACTCATCACAACCTCAAGTGCTCAACTCTTAAACATGGAACTTGCAACCACGTGTATTCAAAACATGAACTTTAAGTACCACAAATTGGAATCATGAATTAACTTTAAAATCCTTCACGTCAACACTAATTCTACCAAGAGGTCAAGCCCTCTTCAAGGCTAACAAGCCTTGGCTCTCAAACTAAAAACTAAGCACACACATGTGCTCCAATATGGCTTCCCACACCCACACTTATAACTCGTGGGGTGCCTTGGAGCACAAAGGAAAGAGAGGATGAGTGAGGGAAGAATGAGGGATTATATAGTAAGCTTGAGGGGGTGAGCACCCTCAAGGCTCACGATAAGCCCTTGAGATTTCCTCCTACTTAGTAGGCGCCAATCCTATCTTCTAAGCCTTCCTCCCTCAAATGATCAACAAGGATCCTAATTCGAACATTTAACTAGCCTTGGCTTTCTACCTACCACACTTTACCAAACTTGGGATGCTTCAACCCAAACTTAGCCTCCTTCGCTTTCCGCCGCCATAACTTTCTCCCCTTACTTTCCCAAATCGTTGCTCACCACTTAATTCAAACCACGATGCTTAACTCGTGATTTGATTGGTGCTTTGAGAATTTGCTTATCCTCCACCTTGCATTCTTCCTTGGACCTTCCCCATTAAGTGGCCATGATGGGGTGGTCCACTTGTGCGCTCCATGTGATCCTCCATTCATCCCAATTCGAATGCACTTGCCTCTTGAGTCACTTTGGTTGTCTCCATCCATTTGTACTAGCCTACTCACTAACTACTCAATCCAAGTTCTCCTTACCTATCCTCATTCACTCAAATCCTTCCGAAGGTAAAAACACAATAACAACTCACATCCTAGCCTCTTACAACATGGTACTTCTAAGACTAACATTTCACTCTTTTTATATTTTTGTGAAGTAACATGCTACTTCAAAGTGCATCAACTAACGTTTCAAGGGTCTAAGACTAAATGTGGGCACCCTTTTGGGCTCACAGCGTTCCACCAGTGAAGCCACTTGGCTTTGAAGAAAGCTTCGACCGGGCAGCTGACAATATTTTGCAACTTCTCAATTGTCACGTCGGTCAAGGCGAATTCATTAAAGTGTCGGTCAATTTGTGAACGTCCAAAAATTTGAAATGAGTTGAGGAAAGTACACAAATGAAAAGAATATTCATAGCACTGGAAACATGGAAATGATGAAGGGATACCTCGTGAAACAAATTTTTTCCATTGTCAGGGTGTGCGACGGAGATGTATTTCTCAAAAGTGTGTGCCCAAATGCTCTTGATCGTCCTTTCCTGGGCCTTGGTCATGACATTCCAAATCTTAGTGGTACTCCTCTCGGCAACGGGTGTGGTTTCACGGTAATGCCTCACTGCAAGGTCAGTTTGAGCCGAAATGTCTCTCTGCAATGAAAGACCTTATGAGCAAATATAATCGGCATGGAAATTATCTAGGTTGGGAGATGGAGAAGATGGAATGCATAAACCATACCTTGTAAAGGAATTTAACGAAGACATCCGCGGTTAGGTTGTACCAAGTAGAGCGACTCTCCTTTGTCTTTTCGCAGGCTTTGTAGTCAGCTGGAGAGATGAGATCCTTGAATATCGACAACTCCAACCTCCCAAACGTACAAATTCGAAGGAGCTTGGCAGGAATGTTTGCCTTCACGTAATCATGCTCGGTTGACCTGAGAGAATAGATGTGAAGAACGGCCAATGAAAAGAATGGAGGAATTCGAAAAACAAATGGACTATGTTTACCAATTAATATCGCTCATTGCGTTGAGGAAAACACCGGTGCATCCCCTGGGGTCGGCCACAATACAATCCACTGAAATATGCTAACTCTTCTCATCGGCGTGGTTGTTGTTGATGTGCCTCCACCATGCTGTGAGTCGATGATTTTTTTCCCACACGAAGAACATCTTCCCACAGAGATGTGCAAGATCCGGATCATCTTGGAGTTTGTCATCGAACTCTACATTGGCCTCTTGCCAGAGAGGGCTCCAGGAAGCCATAATCGCAGGGGAATCCGGTAGGTCCACGGGAACGTCATTGAAAGCGGAAACGTACATTATCCGATGCCCCAATCGTCGCACCACTATCTTCCGAGGTCCCATCCTCTGTCAGCGTTATTGGAGTGCTCTTCGAGTCACCTAGGTTTACTTGCGCTTTTCTTCTCCCACGGCCACACCTTCGCCTCGATGTCTGTTGTGTGCCGCCCGCCTTGCTTCGCATGAATCTTGAAGCAGGGATCACAATATCCACATTTAGGGTTTGGCACTCCGGGCTTCCTCCTTCAGCTCTCTCGCGGCCTCCCAACAAATTTGAATTTAGATCTTCCTCTGACGCTGTCCTTTTGGACGCCTTCATTTTTGCTCTTCTTTGAATCGTTGGCTGTCCCGACATCGGTACTCCCTCCGTTCCTAGGTCTTCTAATGCCTTCTCATTTTGTTGTGCTACCTCCACATTGTCTTCTTCTTCGTAGCTATTTCCATTCTCTCCACTCCCCCCATCCTCCTATATTTAAGAGATAACAATGTTTATAACAATGATGCCAAACCATAATATTTGAGAGATAGTTGTTTCACAGTTGAATTTGTTCTACCATTTTAATTATGTGCTCAGACAACTGAACATAGGGAGAATCCGAAGAATACGTACAACATTTGTAGAGTTTGTATTTTCGCGTGAGTCCTCTCGGATGCTGTCACTTCCCAACTCCTCCACTTGTACCATTGTATGTGCTTTACTTCCATCCGCCTCTTTTACAATCGGTGATATAAGAAAAGGCTGAATCTCACAGTCTAACCTCCATAAAGGTCTCCGCAGGTACTTGTTGCTTTGGCTCAAATCCTCGGACGTTCCACGGCCCTTGATTGGCGCCTTCCTTGACTGTGTTTTTTGTGTTTTCACTGTCTTCCTCTTCTTATCAGTGTAATGTGTAGACAATCGCCTATTCTTCTTCTTCTTTGATGGTTCCGCTGTCGCAAGTTGTGAATTGCCTATTTCCTTCATGTGTTCAGGCCTCCAGCAATTCAGACCAAATCGTTCTATTTCCTTTCCAAAACCTCACCGCATCAAACTCACACATTGGAAAGAGAGTGTGCATTCCCATTCTTCTCAATATATAATTGATGTTTAGGGTTTTCCACTTTCTGTCAAACGTTCCCCGTTTTCCCTTTTTGGCATCCTTCCTCTATTCCGTATATATCTCCATGGCTTTCTCGTCTTCTGTGCCTTCTTTGTCAGAGATGGTGGAGCTCCGTGCCAATGGCTTCGGAGTGCCCATCCTCTTTCCCATAGATGCAAACGGATTTGCACATGTCTTTTCCCTCCACCTTAGTATCAGGTTCTCCTTACAGAATGGTTCAATCTGGGTCGAACGCAAGATTTATGATCCCTTTACCTCTATGTTGTCCTTGATCATGCGTGAGAATTTCATTCTTGTCGATAACGGATCATCGGTGTGGGAATTCGCCGCAGGGAAATACAGAGTCTACGGACTCCCTGAATCTCGGCCACATGTATCCACCGAGATCCGCACCCCTCCTTATTCGTCCGCTTCCATTTTCAACACCCCTCCCGCCGTTCGTGTCAAAATTGAACCTGGCATTCACACTATCATAAATCTTTCTGATTCATCTGATGGAGATGAGCCCGTTCATTCCACTCCTACAGTTGAGCCATCTTCGTCCCCCCTCTGTGACCCCCCCTCTTATACACCTTGATCCAATGTGTCCTCTTCCCCCATCCCCTTCCACACCCTCTATGTCCATTCTTCAATGTCTTCATACTCTTGTTTCCATGCTCGGTAGGAAAAACATCCTCAAGAAGCTAGATTATGACACCTTGCAAATTGAAGAGGTGAATTTCCTCCCCCCTCGTTTTGATGGTGATCTGATGTTTGTCCTCCCCCCAGTTGGTGTCTCTTCCTCTCATACGAAGGCCAAATCCATGGACGACATGGACAAACGCTATGACGGCCATATTTGGACCAAGACCCAGACCACCAATATCACCAATGACATGGGCCTTGCTTTTCACCCCTCCACTTGTGTTGGCCACCTCCAGTGCCAAAATCCTCAGTGCGATTACCTCCAACGTGCTCATCGGACCTCCCCAGTCAATGATAATGATTTCGACGGCTTCACCAAAAAGCCCTTCCCAGTTGGTGGTCCCTTGCCTTTGCATTCCACTCTAATGTGCAGGATCTGTAAGGAGCCTCCCAAATGCATTGGACCATGTCACGCCAAAATCTTCTACGTCCACGGCAATGAACCACTCAGCATGCTTGCATTCATCTGGGCAACCATCGTCACCCCATCAAGGTTGGCAACTACAGAGATAGCCGCAAGCGCATTGACGCCCTCATCGAGGAGCACGTCGAGCGAACGCCCCAAGCCACTCATAGCAAAATCATCTTTGAAGCCAACAAGGACCTTGTGGGTGAGTTCCTCCTTTGCAATGATAGTGATCCTCATCAACTTCTTCCGTTGCAAGAACTTGAGCCCGTTTTTGATCGGTGCAAAGAGTTGAATTCCCCCCACCTCCAAAACAAGGTTACCACCTTTGAATAATTACATAGGTTAGGAGTTATGGATGGCATCTCCAAGCTTAGAGGTGTCAGCACTTGGGCCTATGTCCAGCGGAATCAATTCATGGGCCAAGGTGACGAGACGGACAAAGTTTTTGTTTTCAAGATGTCCGGAGTCGGCCCTAGTAGTGGGGTCGACTTGGTTAGGCGAATGCAACCTGGCGGGGATCTCGAGCATGCTTGGATCATGTCCGACCATGTCAAACGCGTTGCCAAGTGGACCACCATGGCCTGCCACGTATACGACGGAACCTACCAGCGCGTCATGACTATTGCTTGCTGTGACTTCCAAT
Source organism: Polytrichum formosum (assembly GCA_964035585.1). Classification (NCBI taxonomy): domain Eukaryota; kingdom Viridiplantae; phylum Streptophyta; class Polytrichopsida; order Polytrichales; family Polytrichaceae; genus Polytrichum; species Polytrichum formosum. Next base: position 14,423,516 of record OZ037938.1, on the reverse strand, counting down.
CCGAGGACAAGGATGCTCAAGTGTTTTTTGGCACAACCTCAACCACGTCATGGCTAAGCATGGAATTCCCAAGCCTCACTTCAAAGGATTCATGGCAGACAGTGCGTAAGCCAATTGGAATGCCATCAGGATTGTCTACGGGTCCGGAGATCCAAAGGTTCCCATCGATGGGCGCGAGAAAACCTGCTATTTCCATTGGACCCAGTCTTTGGAGAAACACACCAAACTCTATATCAAACACGACTTGCAAGACCAACACAAACGTCTTTGCCTCCAGTATTGCGACACATCCTCTATGCTTGAGGTAGAGATGAGGTACCTTGCCATCAAGGCCTGGTGGGTTTTGTTTAACTGCACATCCGAGGAGGGGCTGAAACACCTTCAACTTTGGCTGGCCTTCTGGCACTTTCGATATCGATAATGGGGTGGCTTCATGGAATTGGTGCGTCTTTGGTGTTATTACTCTTTGTTTTTTGTTTTATCTTTTTTTTCCAAGCTTTGCTTATTCCTTACACTGCCATTCCATTTTGCAAGAGAAAATCATGACCGCAGAGGAATTTGCACAAATGCCCAATTGCAACCTTGTTGAATCCATTCACAACAAATGGCTTCAAGCGTCCGGCAACAAGGGTGGTGATCTATACGTGGCCACTGTGGATGATTACATTCAAGCTTTCCTCCAAGTCGTGGCGTACCATCAATTTCTAAAGGGTGGCATTGGGGGTGATGGCCTTAGCAAAGAATAACTCAAACTTCGATGCGCTCAACGTACTGGTGACCCCGCTATTCTGCAGAAGGTTCTCATGGACTTCGAAGGCGGGGACGAATTCTGTACTCGTAGTCCCCACCTCGAGGGTGCCGAGGTATTCGGCTCGCAGAAACGCAAGCCCAACACCCCCATTGGAGCTGACGATGAGACCCACCACCTATGAGCAATTCACCCCGCAAGGCAAAGAACCCTAGAAATGGGCCGGTTGAGAGTGACGACTCCTAAGCCTTCCAAGCAATAGACTCTTTACTAAGAAGAAAGCAAGTAGATACATTCATGCATACACAATCATACATGCATTTACTCTTAAAACACGGCAAGTACATATGAATGTTCAATTTGTAATCAAAATTACAAGAAAATAAATTAATGTGATGAAGAAACAACCTTAACCAAGGCAGCTAGACCATTGGTCATTAGAATAACCGTTTCTCCCTTATATTTGCTCCGATTGAAGCATGCAAAAACTCTATGGAAAGCTAACTTCATGAATTGATTAAAATTATAATGTTTGAATCTCCTCTGATCGAGAGATATGGCTAGTCAAAGTCTACCTTCCATATTCTTCCAAAATCGTTAATCCAGCAGACATACCTCCGCTTATTTGACCACCACTCCTTCATCATTGATCAGATGAAGGCAAGAGTAGGTCCCCTAGAAAGCTAACTTCAATCTCTTATTTTCTCCAAAGATCTCCTTAAGAATCACTAGCAGTCACTCGAAATCACCTCTCAAAGTCAGCGTTGCTAGATCGTCCCTAGCAATATGTAGTCTTGGTAAATATTTCATATCTCCTTCATGTTTGTGCCTATGACAACAAGCTTGGGCTTGTTGGAAAACCCACTTGACGATGCTCTTTTCTACCAAAGGGCTCTTCAATCCTTGTCTCCAATTAATCGCAATTGCCTTCCAAATCGGCACCTCCATTGTCTTGGTGGAATCTTCCACCAACTATTTTTTTTCTACTTCCTTCACACATCTATCCACACACATATCAAAATACTTCTATCCACACCTTAACACCTATTTTCTTATCATTTCCCTCCATCAATATGCACGCTTCTCACTGTTAATGGTGTTTCGCACTCCTTCCTTGCTCCATTAACTAGTTCGCCGCCAGTCATGTCCAAACCTTGCAGAAACATCTCCCAAGCTAGTCCTTCATCCTTAGAGAGCTCCTTGACGTATAATCCCCTAAAACTTCCGTTTAAGGCTCGAAAATATGCCCTGGACACTACCTACCAGCTCGTGTTTTTGGCCCGATCGGCCAACTTCCGGATGTCGTTTCCACAATGTAAGCTTGGATCTGGCATCTCTAACCTACTACCAACCTATGGTAGAGTTTTCAGGTCATTCTGACTACTTTCATATTTCCGACCAGCTCACGTCCTTGGTCAGATCGGCCAACTTCCGGAGGTGGTTTTTGCAAACCGAGTCCGGATCTGGCGTCTCTAACCTTCTACCAACCTATGGTAGAGTTTTCGGGTCATTCTGACTACTTTCATATTTCCGACCACCTCTCGTCCTTGGTCAGATCGGCCAACTTCCGGAGGTGGTTTTCGCAAACCGAGTCCGGATCTGGCCTCTCTAACCTTCTACCAACCTATGATACAACTTTTAGGTCATTCTAACTACTTGCTCTGGACGTCCCCCCTGAGCGTCACGTCCGCACATATTCACCATTCCTACTTTCTAGTGCATTCCTTGATACTCCATCACAATCTCTCCGATGCACCTTTTCAGTAACACACTCAACACCTACGCCATGTCAACACTAAGGACTAAGTTAGCTTACAAGAAGAGTAGTAATAAGAGGATGCCAACAATGGATCTACTCTTTAAATCCCTCTTTCAACACTTTATTGCTGGTTTTCCAAAACTATTGTCCGTCCGGACTGCCACACATTTTCAGGACGCTACACGTCCAGATCTAAAACTTACAAGCATACACATCTTCTCTAAGAGTCTAAGCTATCTTCGCATATGTGTATTAAGAGAGCCAAAAGGCTCTAAAACCATCCTTATATACTTCAAAACAACTACCTACTTGGTGAGTCAACTTGGTAGGTTGCCACCTTGTCAAAACGCTGCAACTAGCTGTCTTGACGCGTTTTGCCCTCTGTCCAGTTCATGACCAGCTGGCACACTGTCATAAAAAACGGTCAACTAGTAAAAGACTCGCAATGACATTTTAATAACTTTGGACCTACAAGTCATTTTTTGACCAGCTAAGTTACTAACACCAAATAATTACTACTACTGAACAGACTATTCAGCAGTAAAACAGTAAAAACCAACTAGTGGACGTCCTAACAACTAGTTGTATTAAGGACAGAATTGACGTCAACTAGTAAAATGGCTTTTTTTGCCCTTATGACAATCTGTGAAACATAGTGCTAAATCCTACCTTAACATTATCCCCCCTTTCAATGATTTGTCACGTCCTCGTGACAACTTCCGAGCTTGCCGGGTGGGCGATGCGTTGTTGGTCGTGCTGAAGGTGGTGGTCGTTGCAGGTGCCAGTCGATGGTCATGAATGCGTGCTGGTCCCCCCAACCATAACCTACCACCAATATTACAAACACGGCCCTAACCATAACCATATCCATAACCAATTAGCATTCTGGTTGCAAACACCAACTGCCAATTGTCTTCCCCACAACACATGTGTTGTTTGTTTTGGACCACGTTATTCTTTAAGGTAGTTCGCACTTGTTTGGGATGATGAAGTGGTGCATCCTCTATTTGAGCTGGTTGTACGTACTGAAACTCATGTTGTATCACTAACCACGAGTTTCCAACCTTTAGACCATAGATGAGAGCTGGTTGGATGGCTTTGGATTTTTCATTTCCTCGTCCAAGCATTCTGCCTGGTATGTTTTGTTCGTTTGTCATGTCCGTCCCAGTGAGTCCGTCCTTAACATCCATTCCTTCCGCCACATACACTTCAATCATCCCGTCTTGTACGTCCATCACGCCCATCACGTCCATGTCAACTATCACATCCGTCATATCCTGTACATCCATCATGTTTGTCACATCCGCTTCCATTATCACGTCCGCCACATCCATCATGATCAGTGGATTTGGCCTGTTCCGTCCAACTGCCACGTCTAGTCTGCATACCACAACTGGTTTTTCTGGTATAACCAGTTCAACTGGTGCACTCGGCGTGACCAGTCCATCCGGTATGACTAGTCTGTCTGGCCCTACCCGTTTGTCCGGTCCAACCGATACGGTCAATTGATCATGTACAACCAACCCCTTTTCTATGACCAGTCCAACTCCAACTAGCCCCTCCGCAACCAGTCCATCTGGTACGACCAGTACATCTGTCACAACCGGTATGTCTGGTACGCCGAGAGTGTCTGGTTGAACCAGTGTGACTAGTCCGCATGACGTGACCGGTTCGTTCATCACATCCAGCAAATCCAACAAGTTCGTCACGTCCAACAAATCCAAGATGTCTGTAATGTCTGTGACGTCCAAACCACAGTAGTTAGCCAACTTGTATTTTAATTTTGAAATTTTTATTGAATCTTTTTCTTTATGTTAGCTTTCCAACAAGCTAAAGCTTGAAGCATTTGGAGCTAGCAAGTGGAAGTTATGAGTGTTTAAGTGAGAGTGTCTTAGTTGCCTCATAAATTAAGAACACTGACTTTGAAGGCCCATAACTTCTTGAGAGCATATGCAGTTGCTATGAAATTTAGAAGAGTTATAGATATTTATGTTAGCTTTGTAACAAGCTAAAGTTTGAAGTATTTGGGGCTAGCAAGTGGAAGTTATGAGTATTTAAGTGAAAATATCTTAGTTGCCTCTTAAATTAAGAGCACTGACTTTGAGGGCCCATAACTTCTTGAGGGCACATGCAGTTGCTATGAAATTTAAAGAAGTTATAGATCTTTATGTTAGCTTTTTAATAAGCTAAAGCTTGAAGTATTTAGAGCTAGCAAGTGGAAGTTATGAGTATTTAAGTGAGAGTGTCTTAGCTGCCTCTTAAATTAAGAGCATTGACTTTGAAGGCCCATAACTTCTTGAGGGTGCATGCAGTTGCTATGAAATTTAGAGGAGTTAAAGATATTTGTGTTAGTTTTCCAATAAACTAAAGTTTGTGGTATTTTAAGCTTTTAAGTGAAAGTTGTAAATATTTGAATGAAAGGGTGTTGTTGCTTTATTAATTAAGAAGTCCGACTTCCATACACTATATTATTAAAGTTCTTAGATAATTTCCTTTGAAGTTTCTGTGGTATATGAAGTTCTTTTAAACCTTTTAAACAAAAAGAAACATAAGTCTTTTTATATCTTTTAACATTCTCATTCTAAGTTGTCTATTGCTTGGAAGGCACAATAAACGCGGCAAATATCTAGTACGAATACAAATTTATTGTAACGAGCTTAAATTTCTCTAGATCTAGAGAAACTTAAAACTCCGTGGTGTACCTTGAGCTGGGTTTCTCTAGACCAAGAGAAACTTAAGCTTCATTAAAACTCTTTGGTGTATCTTTGAGTTGGGTTTCTCTAGACCTAGAGAAACTCAAGTTTCATCGAACCTCCGTGGTGCACCTTGAGCTGGGTTTCTCTAGACCTAGAGAAACTTAAGCTTCATTCAAACTCAAGCTCCATTCAACTCTTCAGTATATCTTTGAGTTGGGTTTCTCTAGACCTAGAAAAACTCAAGCTCCATTCAATTCTTTGGTATATCTTTGAGTTGGGTTTCTCTAGATCTAGAGAAATTCAAGCTCCATCAAACCTTACGATTGAAGCATTATCACCATATTTAGTATTTGTAACAAACACACTCGAATTCTTATTAGCTCTTCACTCTAGAGCATGTAAGTGCAATCAAGAATCCGCCGGCACAGAAAACGCAAGGGAGGAATAATTGGTTGACACCTTTCATTCTTACGACTTGAACTACCACCTAATATTTAAAATTCTCTAATTCTACTAATTTAGTTGAGACTCTTACTCAATCTTATACTTTCACGTCTACTTTGCATTTCAACACAATTGCCTAAGCTTTGCAATGACTTCCTAGTTTAAAATCTACAAATCACATTTTAAGGGACTAAGCATCAAATAAACCAATGAACTACTCTAATCAAATGTTTTTTGTCATTAAATTGCCTACAACTAAATTGTGAGCCAATACGATGGCTCACACCACCCTGACACCGTCAACTTCTCTCGCCCTCGTGTCGCTCAGAGAACCACAAGATTTCATGCTTCACCTTTGCCTACCATCGTCAAGGAATCCTCTCCGCCAGTGCTAGAGGTTCCACCACCCCCACCTACTGGTCTTGATTTTTACCGCGTCACTGCCGTACAAGAATCCAAAGTGGACAAGAAGCTCTGGCATATTGCTCACGTTTCTTGCAATTCCTCCAAGGCATGTTGGGCCATGCATGCGGTCACCAAAAAAAAATGCACTGCCAAAATCGTCTCCAACTCCAAGAGCATCCCTGCCCCGGCATGCCTTGGAGTTTGGAACTATTACAAATTCACAACACCTAAAGTCGAGAAATTCTTTTTTTGCCCAGACGACATTGAGCGTTGTGTCAAAGGTTCGCGTTGCAAGTGGATCGACAAATTCTCTGCTGACCAAGAACGACCTCCAATCCCGCCTGTGTGGCCTGTCAAGCTTGGTACCAACCTCACTCGTCCGAAGATCCTCAAGCTTGAAAATGCCGACTTTCAGCTCCCGCAGAAAGAACACATCACGCCCACTCGCCTCTTTAGCACATCCGCTCCTCCCCTTGACCTCTCTGGAGTGGACGTTCCAGCCAACCCAGACGCTTATCTTTCTTCGAGGCAATCCAAGTCTACAAGACGGTCTGCCACCGCACCATCAACAAAAAAAATGCAGATGGTGGCATCTGCACGAGCTATGGACGGGACCATCTTGAAGGTCACCATGACTCCACGCCCTGGATTTGGTTGCGTGATCATGTTGCAGTCCAAACCTACACCTACAGAATCAATTTACCAACTCACAGTGAGTTCTCTGCCCGAGTGTAATTGCCCGGCCTTCAAGGATATGATATCAAAGTTTGGCTGCAAATAAAATTTGTTCCTGCATTGTCAGCACCTCTATTTTATCTTTATCAAGGTCTCTAATGTGGACCCTGACGTTGACTTGTTCATTCACGCCCCAACATTTAGCTTCAATGAGGTCAAACTCATCTTCGAAGGGGGCCTCTTGACACAATCTACTTCCTAGAATTCCTCTCAGCCTAGCACTATATTGTGCCCTAATAGATATGGCCATTTGTGGACCTCATGTGAACTCATAATTGTTTGCTATAAAAAATATAATCTCAAGGATTATTTTTATTCCCCTCAAAATGTTGTATTACAATACTCAATTGTGCCATGTGTCACTCTCCCGGTTGAACACTATGTATTCAATTTGGAGGTGTTTCCTATGTCTATCAACTTTATTTCCGTGTTGCCAACCTCCTAGATGCTTCGGACTTCTTTTCGTCGTCCCTTCTTGATGGAGGTGGACCCGGTCGAAGCAAATCAACGTACGAAACCGTTTTATCCCTCATTCGATCCTTCAATGGACGACGATGCGGCGATAATCCTCTCATCCTCTTGCGAAATGACAAAGACCTCGAAGATTCGCCTACCACCTTGACTTCTTGTTCCGTGTCGATAGACTTATCTTCATTCAAATCAGCCGCATCATTTGCCTCACTAATCATGCACCTTGTTTCGTCCTTTTCCTGCACATCAGCTCGCCTTTTATCATTTTTTGCATATCGTTTCTGCTCCTCCTGCATCCTTTACCTCCAGGCTTGTGTGGACTGCGAAAATGGAGTCAGCTCGTAGTCATCACTATATCGTTTTGCAGCACCTATGTCATGTTCCGGCGGTGGATTAGAAGGAACATGTGGATCTCCTAGACTTCTAATCTCCTTCTCCCATCCTAGGCCAGCAAACATGTCTCTCTCATCTCCCATTGTGTGCATGTGTATCTACATTCATGTTGGGTATGAGTCTAAATTATGTCCTCATATATATTCAGCTCAAGATAATCTCTTCGACCACAAACAATAATTGTTGCAGTCCAAGCTCTAGAGTTGACTCACACATAGGACAAAGACAAAAGTAATGGAATAAAACTGAAGCAAGTTGGTCGCCCTTTGTATTTTGATTGACTCATTCTTCAATTATACCAATCTCAAAAAGAACTTTTTCATTTATTCTTTCTTGGGATCATCCTTGGTTTTAATCATTTACTTATCTATTATATCACAATTTTCCTATCATTTTAGCACTTCACGGTTTCCAAACTCAATGAGACCATTTCAAATTTAGGGCCTTTTTATTTAATTTATGACCTATACATTCCACGGAAATAGGTCACAAATTTTTACTATTTTGGAAGAATCTGGTATATTCTGAGTATATATGAATCTTTGAAAAATATTTCTAAATTTGGTTTGGGAATTTTACTATTTTTACTTCCTCTCCGCTCTTCGCTTTCCAAATCTCTGCTCTCCGCTCTCCGCTCTCCGCTCACCGCTCACATAGGAGTGTCGTCCCTCTTTGTAGCATTTTTGGGCTTCCTCCACCAACAACTTGGTCATCTCCAAGTCCTCACCATCTTGGTTGAACTCTCTAGTGTTGAATGTGCCCCCTCGAGAGCTAGGTTAGTAGGTTGGAGCGCACTCCATAAGCCACCACGAAAGGCAACCCCTTGGTCACCAAGTGCGTGGCTTCATGGCAACTAAACTCCGCTCGACCCACATAGTCCGCCCAATCTCCTTGGTCCACCCCCACCAAGTTCCTCAAGTAATGCTTCGAATCTCCATTCACATGCTCCATTTTCCCATCTGTTTGGGAATGGAAGGCCGTGTTAAACCTTGAGTTTCATTCCTAGCAACTTTAGATGAGGTTCTAGCAACCATACATAAGGTTCTAGCAACCTTACATAAGGTTCTTGCAACCTTAGCAGCGGTGGTAGTTGGCTAGGCCAAACAATGACCTAAGCCCTCTTTGGGTTGTTTCCACTATTGGATTGCCTTGACCTTCCTCATGTCATTCACCAACTTCATTTGTCACCACATAGCTCAAGAACTCAATCACTCTTTGAGCAAAGTTGATTTCCACTCCTTGGCGGTAATTTTGAACAACCCATTGGTGAGTACATCTTTGTACCTCACCAACACACCACGAATGTGGTTTGGGGGAGGCCCATCTTTCCTAGCCTCCCCATGAGTTCCTTGGAGTTGCTCCAATAGAACCACCACCATTATTTGTGGAATTACCATTTGGCCCATTGAGACCAAATTCAACTTGGCTCCTCCTACTATAGGAATCCTTGTGAATTTGAAATTCACCTCTTTGCCATCACGGCACACCACAAATACACCGGCTTGCGCCTCATATCCACCATGTGAGTTTCAAAAGAAGTGTCCTTCAAAATGAGGGCACCTCATCCATTTCACATAATGTGAAATCTCCACAAATTCCAATGTCCCACATTTCAAGGTCACATGCAACGCCACCCCCTTTGTCTCATACGGCTTGCCTTTTGCAAACTGTACATTGATGGGCTTGCCCACTCTACTGATCGGCAAGCACCAACACATTGTGAGCTTCTGGCTCACAAAGGAGTGTGTTGCCTCTTCATGAACCCATGGGAGTTTTATTTCATTCATTTGAGCCTCAAGGTACAAAAGACTTGGCCTTGGCTTATGGCTACTAGCCTTGGCCATAAAGCCACCGTCTAACATTTGGCCTGCGGCACAAACATGAATTGCCTTGGTACCCCAATGCCACCTTCACATTTCGTCTGTGGCACAAACATGAATTGCCTTGGTACCACAATGCCACCTTCTAACATTCTATCCGTGGCACAAACATGAATTGTTTTGGTACCACAATGCCACCTTCCAACATTTCGTCTGCGGCACAAACATGAATTGCCTCGTTACCACAAAGCTATCTTCTTTGTTTCCAACATTGGGTGGTTTTCCTCTTTGGTTGCCACCCTTGTTGGAAGTTGTACCTTTGGTTTGTCCTTTGTGTTGGTACAATGGCCCAAACTTCTTGCACTCTTTGCCTCGGGACATAGCTCGGCTCAAGCCACCTTGTTGTGAGGCGCCACCCGACTTCTTTTTTGGTCCATTGGCTTCGATGCCCTTGCATTCTTGATGGTCCCCGCCACATCCTTGAAAAGCTTCGGGAACTTGAACAAGGTAACTACCACCCACTTTGGCAACCCACCTAAGAAATTTCAACAAGGTGTCAACCACCACTTTGCATATCTTAGCAAACCCATCCATCTTAGGTGTAGCATTCATTTGGGTGTTAAAAATCTCACACATAGGCCTTAAGAGACCCCATGTGCCTCATTTCCACCAAGTTCATTCCCTTACACAATTCTTGATACTTCGGCGTGAACCCCTTAAGAAGCAACTTAATGAAGCCAATCCAAGTCAAATTTGCCACTGATGCACGCCGCGGGTCGTTCCTTCGCAAATTAGCTAAAAGGACTCACGGTGCGGCATCATGTTAGATTTATATTCGCTTGAAAACTACCGTGCCTCATTAATATGCTCGATCTAAATTTTAGTAACCTCTCTTCTTCTTATGATTTGAATATAGTTAATTGGAGTTAAACAATCTCATCCCCAATTACTTTCACTTTCAATGTAAGGCTCATTGATCGTGAGAACAACTAAGGTAGAGAGGGTTCAAGATGTGTACCAATATTCTAAAGTTCCATCCATATCATTCAAAACATATTTCATATATATATATATATACATATATATATATATATATACATATATATATGTATATATAAATAACAATATCAATAATATTTGATAGCAATAGGATTCTTCATCAATTTGTATAAGTTCCGTAGTTCATAACTTCTTTTAATATCATTACAAGTATGTTGCTTTTATAACTTATAATAGTGATGAAGAAAATTGCATGTTCTTGAATCTTTCTTCTTTTAACTCAAGTGTTACTACTTATAATATTATATTATGATATTAATTGTATCAAGTGTGCATGTAGTAATATATGTCAATTTCACTTATACTTAATCACATATCACCATAACATATAGCAAAACTCCATATATAGTTCTTTGTTTATAATGATATATTTTTAATGCAAAGTGTTTCTTGATGACGAGAAGAATTTCATTAACACTTCAAAATCTTTGAATGCTTGACATCACTCTTACATTATTCTCTTGAATGTTTGCTTAAGAGAGAGAAATCTTCTTCAATTGGTTAATCTTTCAACTTGTAATGACATCCAACAACTCATAAATAATCTTTACGAGAAAGAAGTTCCAATTTGAATAACAATCGTTGTAAGTAATTTATCAAAGTTTCAATCACCAAGTCAAAATCTCATACATATAGATATTAATCAATCTTATAATAATAAGTTCCATTTTTAAGAAATATTACATGCTCAATCCTCTCACTCTTTTTTAAGGAGTTACTCAACTCTCACTTAATCACTCACTTGAACATAATTTCATATTTAAGAGATAGTTACTCTTTGATCACTCAATTTGTCCTTCAAGCGTTGAGATTTAATCTCAACATCTGAGAGCTCATGACTCACATGAATTCCACTGGCCTTGGTAATCAGTTGTAACTTATATCCATTCCAATTGGTGAATCAGTGTATTTAACACCTCTTCCTTTATTAACTCAAACTCAAATGTTTGCAAACACTCGAGTATCACACTCACAAAAATCAAAGAAAAACCCGAGTTCAAAGTTGTAGGCTAAATAATATTAACCTAGAGATTTAATGATATAATGCCTCTCACTGAGGTTCATTACTTGATCACAACACACATAGCATGTTACCAAGCTCATCACTAAGCCTACTCCAACCTTATCATTCAACATTCATAGGATTCATGAATCATTTTGCTAACATTCCTATTATTTTTTTCTAAGAACTTTGTGCCTTCATCTACCTAGTGAGGGAGAGAGAGAAAGAAAGAAAAATAATCCTAATCGCAAGAGTGAGAGAGAGAGAATGAGCCTTCCCCCTTTCCTTCGGGGGACTACCCCCTTCCATCACCAAGCCTTACCGGCCGTAGATCTAACCATACATCTAACGGTTGGAATTACCGGCCATCATATCCTAGCCGTCATCCCTAAAATCCCTAGATCCAACGGTCTTGGTCTTCCATCCACTTGATCAACCGGTTTTCTATTAAAAATGATGAGTAGGCATAGTCTTACATCTCGCATACATTGAAGATTGCTTGACAAGAATTGACTTGCATCTACTAATTTATCATAACGAGTACGAACATGTAATGTTTGTACTGTCACAGTTTCAGGGTTAACATAAATGTACTCATTTTGTGAAGTTATAGTTTAAATTCTTATTTTTTAAAGAGTCATATTCAATGATCCAATCATTATTTAACATCCCCAACCATTTCTATATGCCTAAAGGAAGTATATAACACAAAACCTTGGCAAAAGGAGGTTTATGATTGGTGGGCAAAAACATGTGTTAAAAATCATTTTTTGAAAATTTTTTTCAAAATAAATTAAAATACCTTTAGGTGTAGATGGGCCTGCCAATGAATTTGGACAAAAATGATTGTTTCCCTCCAGAAGGGAGCATCGGAGATTTTAGCCCCCATTTGAGCTTCAGCCCATCAAAAACGATTAGGGTTTCCTTGTGTACTGGTTTTGTACACTGCGTATTGGTTGTACATTTTGAGCCAATTGTCGTCGACCTCGTGGCGAGAAAAACAAAGAATGACCTGACACCTCCAGGTTTAGGGGGATGTTTTCCGGTGACATTAGAAGCGACAATAGAAGCGACAGTAGAAGCGACAAATAAACCATCCACAATAGAAAAACGACCAAGTCTACCGCCTGGATACATGGAGGACCGACCGTCGGACTTGTTGTACTAATTGTACATGGTGGTACTCAAGGGCGGGGGGGGCGACCGTAGCATATTATCACCCCTACGTACTTCAAAACAACCACCCTCTCAGTTTTGAGAGCCCCAAAACCATCCAAACACACTATCAAAATCTGCCCCACAAACCCAACCTGAAATTTCACTAAGCCTACATACGTGAAACAAACCACCCTTTCGGTTCCGAGACCCCTCCACAGACCACCCAAATACACTATTAAAATCTACCCATCCAAGCCCAACCTGAAATTTCACTAAGCTTACTTACTTCAAAACAACCACCCTCCCGTTTCGAAACCCCCACAAACCACCCAAACACACTATCAAAATCTGCCCCACAAACCCAACTTGAAATTTCACTAAGCCTACATATGTCAAACCAACCACCCTCTCGGTTCCGAGACCCTCTCATAGACCACCCAAACACAGTATCAAAATCTACCCCACAAACCCAACCTGAAATTTCACTAAGAGAGCATGTAGAAATTAGAGCATTAGATTGCTTGTAGTCAATAGAAATATAATGGAAGAGGCATGAGAAAGAATAAGGTTAGAATAAGGCTACCATGCTAGTCCAAGAGAAGGATAAAAGTTATCCCATATTGTTTGTATGAACCAATGAAAAGAAGACAAACAATAAAAGGCAAAGCAAGGAGAGCATGAGATTATCTCACTCCAAGCATTGTTCATATGCTTTTGTATAGGTGTCTATGCTTGTGCAATTTTATCTCCTATTGATTTCAATAGGTTATGGGCCCACCATGCAAGTGAATAGCCTAGAGATTTGATTGCATTTGAGTTCGCGAAGTGGATCTTGAGGAGTTGGCACTTCGGAGCGTTGAAGGTGTTTGAGGGCGCATTTTGTTGTTGTAAGTATTTTTTGTTTTTGTTTTTGATTGAATGTATGTTTGATGCAAGAACATGTGATTTGAGTTTCTTGAGCGTTGAGAGGTTTATTTGAGAGATTTGGAAGTGTTTAGACTTCAAACATTTGATTTGAGTGTTTTGAATGTTCAAGGGTTTTTTTTAGAGCTTTGAAGGTGTTTAGACTCCAATAGCACATGATTTGAGAGATTTGAGTGTTAAGAAATTTATTTGAGAGGTTTGGAGGTGTTTAGACTTTAAAATATTTGACTTGAATGTTTTGAGTGTTCAAGAGTTTCTTTGAGAGCTTTGAAGGAGTTTAGACTCCAATAGCACATGACTTGAGAGACTTGAGTGTTGAAGAATTTATTTGAGTGGTTTAGAGGTGTTTAGACTTTAAAACATTTGACTTGAATGTTTTGAAAGTTCAAGAGTTTCTTTAAAAGCTTTGAAGGTGTTTAAACTCCAATAGCACATGACTTGAGAGACTTGAGTGTTGAGAAATTTATTTGAGAGGTTTGGAGGTGTTTAAACTTTAAAGCATTTGAGTGTCTTTAAAACTCTCTTGAGGTGTAGAAAAATATTATTTGAATGATTTGAGAGTTTAAAGCATTTGAGGTAAAAAAACTCTTATTTGAATGATTTGAATATTTTAAGAATTTTCATGAAGTGTAGAAGATCTTATTTGAATGACTTGAGAGTGTAAGGCATTTGAGGTAAATAAGATCTTATTTGAGTGATTTGAACGTATATCTGAGCGTATGATGGCATCATTTGAGAGCGAGGCCGCTAGAATCATTGACAAGTTCAATAGAGGGAAGTTCAACCTTTGGAAATTCAAAATCAAAATGTTATTAGCATCCATGGGTCTTTGGGATATTGTGGATGGATTTGAGGAACCTCCATCTTCAAATGTGGATCCCACAGTGTTGAAGGAGTATTAAAGAAATGTTAAGAAGGCCATGTCCATCATCGGCCTCAACTTGGCGGACAACCAACTTACGTACATCAAGAGTTGCAAAGGATCCGCGGATGCATGGAAGACCCTTTGCAACATTCACGAAACGAAGAGTTTGTCCAACATGTTTTTCATTTGCCGCAAGTTTTTCACGTGCAAGATGCAAGAGGGCGACGACTTACTGGACCACGTCAACAAGATTAAGGCATTCGAGGACCAATTCGTTTGTTTGGAGGCACCCGTGAGAGACGGAAACATTGTCATAATTTTGCTCGAGAGCTTGCCGGTGTCGTTTGATGACTTGATCACCGCCATGGAGACGATGCCGATGAAAGAACTTACGATGGACTACCTGACGACGTGTTTAATATATGAGATGTCAAAGCGAAAGGAGAAGGAGCCCCAAGGTGATGATGCCGCTATGTTGTTACGACAAAACAAAGGCGGCAACTCATTTCCATGCCAAGGTACAAAATCTTGTTTTCATTGTGGCAAATTGGGCCATATTGCACGTTTTTGCTATAAAACAAAGAACAAAGAGAAAGAACAAGCGAAGAATGTAAAGTACGATGATGATTACATATTTGTCATGCGTAATGAACCACATTCCAAAAGCGTGTGCAAGTGGATCATGGATTCGGAAGCCTCTAAGCTCATGACTTTGCATAAGGCCACATTTGACACATATGAGGTAATTACTCCACGCTATATACATTTAAGTGATAATAATGTTGTCCAACCTATCAGAATGGATCCATTGTCGTGGAAGCAATCTTGGAAGGTAAAATCAACCAAATTCGTATAAAATATGTGCTTCACGTACCCAAATTGCATGCCAAAGTATTCTCGGTGAGCAAACTTGTGTCGAATGGTTTAGATGTCCAATTTAATCTAAACGAATGCATTGTCAAATCTTGCGATGGTGAAGCCATTGCGATTGCGTCACGCAAATGCAATTTGTACGAAATCAATTTTGTGAAGGTGTACGAAGCGGAAACGTCCAACTTGGTGCAATTTCTAATGAAAGATGGCGCGCTCGACTTCAAAACAATCACCCTTTCGATTCCGACACCCCCCACAAACCACCTAAATACATTATCCAATCAGCCCCACAATCCAGACATAAAATTTCACTAAGCCTACATACTTAAAAACAACCACCCTCTCGGTTTCGAGACCCCCCACAAACCACCCAAAGACACTATAAAAATTTACCCCACAAGCCAAATGTGGAATTCCACTAATCCTACATACTTCAAAACAACCACCCTCTTGGTTCCAAAAACCTCCCATGGACCACCCAAACACAATATCAAAGTTTGCCAACCCAAACCCAACTTATAATTTCACTAGGCCTACATACTTCAAAACAACCACCGTCTCGATTCCGAGACCACAGACCACCCAAACACACTGTCAAAATCTGCCCATAACATTTTGATCCACAACAATTCCTGTCGATGTGGTCTTGAAGTGAAAAGGTTCCTCCAACTTTGCAGCTTCAAGCGTCGCCTTCTCATCTTGAGTCCCATCCACATGCACTAAACTCACTTCACACTCCTCTATTCCATCTACCCATGGAGTCAGTCCTCCATGTAGCCAATCTTCTTCCGTGAGCACCTCACATGGCTCTACAAATGCATACTCTTCCCTTCTTGAGTTATTCATCTTCTCCCTCAAATATTGATGGTGAGAGGTCACCATCACATCATAAACCGACTCTGGATAGTCCCTCAACCACTGTGCATACTCTCCATTGTCGCTCCAATGATAGAAACTAGGACCTAGATTGCCTGACCCTGAATCTAGTATAGCCCTTTGACTACATGAATGAACCACTCCCACTAGTGTCTCACCATTCTTTTCCTCCTCCTTGTCTTCCTCTTCTTTGTCCGAAGATGAAGTAATTTCTTCCCTAACCCAACCTCCTAATGACCCTATAGAATCCTTGACTCTATTGTCCTTAGGACCATAAATAATGGAGGGCTTAACTCCTCCCCAGTCCACCATGGCATTAGCCATCCTCAACCAAGGTCTACCCAACAGGATGGAGAAAGTATCTTTGTTTGAATGCATCTTCATAACATGAAAGGTCACAATGTACTCCTCCCCTCCGGTGCTAATCCGACAATCCTTGATCATCCCAAAAGGCACTGCAGGACTCTGGTTGGCCATGTCGATGATGAAAGGTGATGGACATGTAAGGCTAAGACCCAATCTCTTCATGGTATGCTCTGGCAAGATGTTTAGCCCTCTTCCTCCATCAACTAGCACGTTGGGTACTACATTGTCCACCACCACAACCTCTATCTCCACTGCCTTGACATCACGACCTCCTCCTTGCAACTGAACTCTAGCAGCTACTCTAGTCTTCACCTTCCTAGTCCTCTTAGTCACTGGCATTTCCTCCTTAAGAGTCTTACGAGCCATGGGTGATATTTCCAACAATTGGCCGAATGTGATGTCGGCCTTGAACGAACTAAGGTTAGCCCACAAATCATAGCCTTCCGACTTCTCTATCCTTGCCCTTCTCACTCCATCAAATTCATCCAAAGGAATGTCAGGTCCTTCCCACTCTTCCATCTCACTACCCTTTAAATCATGAATGACATTTGGCCTTTTTCTATCCTGAAGAATTTCATTCTCTCTCTCTACTGCCTTAGTGGCTCTCCTAGCTGTCCTAGCTACCCTCTCTAAATTTGAAAGATTGGGAGCTTCATCTGAGGAGTATTCCTCTTGCCCTTCCACTTCTCTTTCGGCTTGGAGATTACCTCGCATTGCTCTCGTGGTGACCGCTAGTGCTGGAGCTTCGTGTATAGCTCCCTCATCCACACCTCTCAACTCATAGGTGATCGCATTAGTATTCGGAGGCCATTGGTTCTGTTCATCTCCAGATGGTACTTGAAGAGGAAAAGATTCATCCGAATGGGTGTCCGCGGTATCATCCATAAACCTGACATCCTGAGAATTCGACTAACCCGAGTCATTAGGTGGAACATGCCTCCTATTGTCGTGCGGCTGTGGACCCACTAGCCCATTCTGAATTGGAAGGTAGCCGTTCACGGTTTGCAATCCAACCGGCGAATGGAACGTCTGCCTAGCGTTTCCGTGGTCAGAATAAAGATTCGGTGGCCTAAGCTCATTAGGAGGTCCACCCTATGGCCTAGCACCTCTCATATTGTCTCTCGCCTGTTGGTATGGGTTGGCCACATGTTGAGGCATCTTAATGACCTTGTCAGGTTGACGACACTCGTCCGAAGGATGATTTCCTCCACAATTACTACACCCATAATTATGACCTTCCGACCAACATTGACCTTGTGCGTGCCACCTTCCACAAAAAGGACGGAATTCCTTCCTCTCCATATTCTGACCAACCTGTCCTCTAGAAGGAGGTCCCCTATAATTACCCTGACCATACTGGTTCTATCCTTAACCTCTTTGGTTTTGTGGAGGTGGCCCACCATTCGTTCTTTGATCACGGTTATGTCCAGTTCTACAAAACTGCCTAGTGTGTCCAGGTTGGCCACACTAGACACACCACAATCCTGAAGCATGTCTACCCGACTCGATTGGAGGAGGAAGACCAGGCTGTTGGCCCCTAATCATCAATGACATCTGATCTGTAAGGCTCTGCATTTGCTTAATCATAGCCTCCTAAAATCCTAACTGACTGGCACCCAATCTTCTCTCTACCTCTTCAAGGTGAGGATCAATCCTAGGAGCTGGCAATGCTAAGAGTGATACAGGTTCTCTCACTGCTAGAGGCCTTGGCCCTGTGTCAATGAGAGCATACGGAACCTGACTTCCTTGCCTACCTAGCTCTCTCTCCACTACTCTCGGACGAATGGGGATGAATTGAGGAATTAATTCATCCTCCTTTCTCCACAATCTCTCATAATCTCTATCTATATGCTCCATCTCTCTAGCCGCTGCCTTAGCATCCGCTAATGTTTGAAGATTCCTCTCCAACACACCTCTAATGGTACCCGCCTTAAAAAATCCTTGAATGAAGAATTGTTTTAGTGTGTCGTCATTGAGCATTGTGCCAACGAAACATGTACACACTAAATCAAACCTCCTAATATACGCCAAAATTTCTTCTTCCCTTCTTTGTTTCAACGATGCCAACACCCTCAAAGCAGTGCTCTGACCAACTTCTGGCCTAAACTCATTCAAGAATTCCCTCTGCATCTGCTCCAAATCCTCTAAAGTGACCCTCTGCATGATCATTATACCACTCATAGGCTTCGCCCTCTAGAGTGGTAGGAAACCACACCAACCAATATCCTGGATTGGTGACAGGGAACTAGCCAACCTCTCAATATATCTCTCCATGTGCCTAGAGGGATCTTCATCTTTGGTTCCATAAAACTTAGGAAGGTGGGATGGCATATCCACCGCCACTAAGTTCTGTGGAACCAAAATTGGTAGACCTCTCGGCCTAACCAATGGATCAATGGGTGGCATGGGAGGTGGACCTCCTCCTTCTCCATCCTGAGCCATGGTGATTGGTGTGTGTACTCCTATTTCCCTATCAGTTTCTATAGGAATTTTCTCTCTAACTCTATTAGTCTTTGATGATGTTTCGCCCCTCAACTTGGAGGGAGTTGCCTCCTCCTCAAGTTGAGTGTCTACCTCTAAGTTTTCTAACAAGGAACTACTCGTGGTTTCCACGTTCAAACAACTCTCTATTCTAGCTTCCACCTCTTCAACAAATTCACTAAGCTTTGCTAACCTCTTTCTACGCGTAATTTTCTCTAGTCCTAACTCCAATTCCGGCTTATGAGATCGAGTCTTACCTTGCATTCCCTGAAAAAACGATCAACCCTCACTTGACCACACATACCCCTTGCCACGTTCACTCCTTAGCATTTTCACTTGTATGGGTGTGGATTAAAAGTTAAGGAGGTGAGGAGAAAGAACCTGCAGGCCAACTTAAGTGAAAAATCCCAAACATGGGATGGGCATGCTCATGCCAACTCTCAGTTGAGCCAAAAAATCACCTCCGTACTTTTCCTCAAGCTGACATTCACCACAATATCGAGAGTGAGGGGCTGACCTTCGTCACATCGAAGATTGAGGCATCACCCTCTTGTTTCCTACGCGACACTATGACTAGGGAATCACCCTCTACAACGGATAACGACAACAATAATTACTAAAAACATTCCTTAATTATTAACTCGTTCACTTTGTAGAAAAAACGTACCTTAAGCAATTCGATCCTCCCCTGCAGGTTAACACTCTCCCTTGACCATGGCTCAACTTGATTCAAACAATCTTAGCAATTATCTAACTAAACAATTTCTAACTCCAACACCATTGACTTCCCAAAACCATAACTTGGAAGCTCACCCCAAGGTGAGTGTTAAAGTTGATTCTTCCTAAAATTACTTATCCCTCTAAGATTTAGTGAACTAATGATCGTCCTATTAATGTGATATCCTTATGCCATCCCATGAAGATTTAAAAGCTTACCTCAAGTCGCGCTCCTTCCTCCAAAACAAAATGCATAAATGAAAATGTCACTCAATCAAAGAAAAGAAAATTCAACTAAATTAATCAACACAAGAATCAAAACCAAGGTGAGGTACTTTACCTCACACCAAGTGCTCCTTTCTACTCTTCAAGTTTGTGGCTCCAAGCTCCAATCCTCCTACTTCTGCTTCGCTCCTGGCAAACGCACCATTTATGTGAGGCGAATTCTCCCCACCCTTAGTTGCATCTTAGTCCGGATGGGGGAATCTCCTTCCCACAAGCCTCAGCTAGTTAACCAACCAATGCATGCTTCAAATCAATTAAATGCAATGGTGTATATAACACTTTTTTTTTATTGAAAATGGTCAAGCATTCATAAATACTTGGATTACACACAAAAACACCTTGAGCTACTTGTTTGTCAATCAACTCTATGCCTATTTGCCCTACACTCCCTTCCTCACATCTGCGTCACACCTCTAATTGAACTACCCTTACTGATTCGGTCCCTACACCCTCACTCACAACCGAACTATGTTCCACTGGTCAGCCTGTAATGGCTTAAACTCACATCCTTACACAAACCCAGGCATATTGAGGTATGCCCCGAAACCTTGAGCAACTAGCATCTAAAGAATGCAGAGTGCAGTCACACCCCTGGAATTTGCCTACGTCGCACGCCCACCCAGAAATCTCAACACTTGTTCCCACCTATCAATCCTTATCTCGCAACCTGAGCACACAACACTCATCCCTTTGCTATTGCCCAATTCCCCTGCCACACAATAACATCGCCCATTCCTGGATGGTCTTGTATTTCAACACCAAATCGTCACCAAATGGAGGCTCGAAACTTGTTCAACCTCTTCCGGATGCAGAAGACGCTCTCGTTGATGGAGCTAGGAATTATCTGATGCTCAACTCATAAGAACTGCTTGCTAGTAACTCGTGTAACATATTGGTTTGTTTGTCTGTCATGTAAGCACCAGTAGCAGAACCAGAATTTTGTTGATGATCAAACCTTGCTTATACAAGGTATTAACTACAAGGCCTTCAAATACCAAAAGATCCTTCTTTGTATATTCCTTCACAAAATTACCCGCACAGTAATCACCCAAGTGAGTGCATGCAAGGTTTTTTCCTAATTAATTTCTAGGAACTACCAGCTCGGCACTGTATACCCTTCTGAATTTGCAGCAAGGCTATACTCCGTCGGGTAAGTTGATTCGTGACAGCATGCAAAAAACTCAATCTTGCAGCAGCCTTCACTGCGCATTTCCAGGAGCAGTAGTAAAATGGCAATCAATCTCGGTCGAAGGAGGGCGAGGATCCCAACCGCTCCAGTACTTCTTAATTAGAAGACGACTCGTCTGTCTATGTATACACACATACATAAGACCCCTCTATCTCCTGAGCCCATTGCCATCCTGGAAACCATCTGCCCATTGAATTCCAAGGATCTCCACTTGGCCGCCCCCGCTTACCGCATCCACCAGCAGGGACGACTTCTCCCCATTTGTGAGCCCAAATTGATGCCCACATGTATTGTTAACACTTGTAAAACATTACAAGTAGTGTTTTGTTGATTTATGATTATTCACAAAAATATAAAAAGAGTGAAGCTTGAAGAAAGCTAAGTTTGAAGCATTAGGCTTGTGTGGAGTGGATTTAAGTAGTATGAGGACATACCTTGGTAAAGTGTGGTAGGTAGAAAGCCAAGGTTAGTTAAATGTTTGAATTAGGATCTTTGTTGATCATTTGAGGGAGGAAGGCTTAGGAGATTAGATGAGAGCCTACAAAGTAGGAGGAGATTTCGAAGGCTTATCGAGAGCCTTGTGGATGAGATGAGTCCCTATTTAGAAGGAGGAGGTTAAGGGGTTGTAATTGGAGGCTCTAATCCTCTCACCCTATGTGAGCCCAAATTGATGCCCACATGTGTTGTTAACACTTGTAAAACATTACAAGTAGTGTTTTGTTGATTTATGATTATTTACAAAAATATAAAAAGAGTGAAGCTTGAAGAAAGCTAAGTTTGAAGCATTAGGCTTGTGTGGAGTGGATTTAAGTAGTATGAGAACATACCTTGGTAAAGTGTGGTAGGTAGAAAGCCAATGTTAGTTAAATGTTTGAATTAGGATCTTTGTTGATCATTTGAGGGAGGAAGGCTTAGGAGATTAGATGAGAGCCTACAAAGTAGGAGGAGATTTCGAAGACTTATCGAGAGCCTTGTGGATGGGATGAGTCCCTACTTAGAAGGAGGAGGTTAAGGGGTTGTGATTGGAGGCTCTAATCCTCTCACCCTATCCTTACCTCATGCCCTCTCTCCCTCTCAACTCACTATATAATCCCTCATTCTTCCCTCACTCATCCTCTCTTTCCTTCGTGCTCCTTAAGCACCCCACGGGTTATAAGTGTGGGTGTATGGAAGCAAGATAGGAGCACATGTGTGTGCTTAGTTCTTAGGAGAAGAGCCAAGGCTATTTAGCCTTGAAGAGGGATTGACCTCTTGTTAGAAGTAGATTGGGTTTAAGGAATTTGGAGTTTGATTGTAAACTTCAACTTGTTGTATTGAGATTCATATTGAAGTGAGAGAGTTCAAACTTGTTCAAACTTGTGGCATTTAGAGTGACTAGATTGTACTAGGTGCATTACTTGTAGTGTTTTATTAGTTATGAACTTGAGCAGAACTTTATAGTGAGAGATTTGTCAATTATGGATGATCAGAGTGTTCAATGGGTATAAAAATTTGAGGAATTGTTTATTATAAAGTATGGAAGTTGTTGTAAAAATTTGAGAGCTTCAGTCATTGGGATGAAAGAGTTATTAAAAGTTGAAGGGGAGGGTGTCTAGGAACAAAGCAGCAAGGTTTGAAAATATGTATCTCTTAGAGGGTTATAGATATGGATACCAAAATTTGACATTACCTTTTGAACTTATATATCTATCTTGTGTCAAAATTTTAGATTGATTGGACGTAGGAGTTGGAAGTTATTAGAGTTTTAATGACCGGATGCTTTATCACAACATTCATACTAAGTAGTTAGAGTTAGAATTTCATGCATAACTTTTGCATATGAACTCTGTTTGTGCCAAAATTTGGTGTGGAGATTTTTGATAAGGTACTTAACAAGTGTACCAAATTTCACTTGAAGAACATAAGTTGGGTGGGAGTTATACTATTCTGAAGTTTAGTAGGAAGACATTGATAGAGATTTACATCAAGAAGAACTTAGAGAAGGAAGGGCAATGATAAGTATATAAGTATTTTTTAATACTTGTATTTAAAGCCTATGTGCTCATGGAATCCACAAGCGAAGTGTCATGTACCAATACGGAATCAACCACGATGACATGTGATAGCACGGAATCAATAAGCGAGAACTCATGTAGTAGTGTGGAGTCGACGGCAAGGACTCGATTTACAAGAGGGATATCTTTGAAGGCATGCGTGGCCAAAGCGGCCGGGTGGACATTAGAAAAGGCTAAGGATATAACCTTGCCCGACATTGAGGAATGTAAAACTACATAGTTTGGTGTTAATCAAGTTGTGTATATTCCAAGGGTAGATTGGAATTATATATTGGGTTACAAAGAGAGAAGTCTCTACATGTCATTATAAACTTTTCCACTCGGGCTAGGACGAAATCGAAGGGTGGAGGATTTTTGGTGACACCATTGCTCTGCAGCTGTAGCAGCTACCATCCAGCGCCTCCGAGGTAGCAGTCATCACCGAACTAGAGACATTATGCTGACCTTTTTGTTTCCATTCCCTCACTACGGGCAGATCCCAAATAGCCTCCTAGTCGAAGTAACTCGCGACTAGCTGCCGACAAATTGCAGTCTCAATGTGGAGCTTCCTGCATTGTTCCCTAGTCGATGGCTGCCTCAGCACAGCGTGGCTCACTCATGGCTACCTGCAACCATGCCACACAGGAGAGAGGCACCCATAAGATCGACCTTTGAAGCATCACTTCTCACACCTGACATTCTTTTCCATCATTCCCGATTTTCACCTCCCTCCACCGACCGAGGTTATTACTCCGCTGCGCCACCTAGCACCCCCTCAAACTCAATAATCTTCTAGATCCACTGATCTAGCTCCCTGTCTCCGTTCTTCATCACCAGCTTTTTTTTGTCAAAACTCATCGCCATCAACCTTGCCCATCGCACCCCCTCATCCCTTTCCTCTCCTTTTTTTCATGAGAGAAAGAGCCCTGCCAGTGAGAGAGAGAGAGAAGGAGAGAGAGAGCCGGAAGCTCTCGGTCCTTATCCACCTCTGAAACCCAAGATTATCCATTTAAGCCCAGCCCTTCCTAAAACAAACAATTACTTGGCTTCAAGCTTTGTAGACTTGAGCACAACTAAAACTTCCAACCAAATGATTACTGTATTTGATTTGCTCCTTTAATGATTCTTAGACTTGGAACATTTAATTCAATTCAATCTAAACTTTGAACTTCTACTCATTTTTTTTCTTTTTCACTAACTCAATCAAATGCAAATTCAAAGTTTTTGGCATTCCTAAAGCTAAATTCACTCGTGAGCACGTAATTGGGCTCACAACTGATTATCCATATTTTCCTTTACTACTTGAGCTAATTCCAGGAGTACTAATCCTTAGGAGTACTTAGCCATCATAATGGAAAGTACTGGTGGTGGTAAGGACGGTGTTGGTAATGGTTGTGCTAAAACCAGTATTGGTAGGACTGAAGGTGTTAAAGGGTTTTGAATTGTTTGTTCTTGTGAAATTCTTGAGGTTGAACCAAACTATAATTGTTGTGGTTTAAGAGGGGATAGTATCTCTTCTTGGCCTTTATTCTCTAAAGGTATTGGTTCTTCTAAACTTGAGTTAGCATCAGGATTTTCACTGTGCAGTTTAAGGACAGACCTCAACCAACTATTTCTCCTTTCAGCTTTCTTTCTTTGATAGTCTCTAGCACGTGCATGATCATCTCTAGCCTTATCATTGGCTGTTTTTCTTACTGAGGCTGTTTGTGCGTGTGACCTTTCATGTGCGGGTTCCAGTATGGAAGTTGGATATGATCATACGTAAACTACGTCTTGTTTCGTCTCTTGGATTTCACAATTCGTCTTCTTCCGTTCAAGCATAATTTTGCAAAATTTACAAAGTTCTCGCCTTGAAGTGAAAAATCGAAAAAGTCTGGAACGTGGACAATAGTACAAGGATCAAAAGGTCCATAATAAAAACGTACTTCATTGCTGGTAAAAAGTCCTCCGTTCCAACAACCATAACCAAATTTGCTAATTGGGAAGCTTTCTATTTTATGCTGGCTATAAATGAGAAACAAGAATCTCAAGTCAACTCTCAATCTAGGATATCCTCTGTTAATAATGATTTCATTAAAACCCTCACCATTATTCCAGATATTTTCCAAAATCTTTTCTTGAAGGTGAGTGGGTAAGTTAAGGAAATTGGTTAGAAATCCTTTAGGATAGATTGGATGGTTGGGACCAATATGGATTCCAACTCCCCAAAATGATGCTTTATAAAAATGGTATAATGTAGTAAACAGATGTGGTCCTTTGTATAACTCACTATCAAGGGTGCTCAACTCTTGTCGTTTAAGCTCTCACGGCCACATTTTGAAATCTGACACATTAGTGTTAAGGATAATACCCTCATAAGGTATCAGTTTGTGACTCAACTGTACGGGTTGACCCTTTTCATTTCTACCTTTCCACAATTTTAGTTTTAGAATTAAGCTTATTCACTTCACAATCCCTCGAATAGTGTCCTGGACCTTTACAAGTCCGACACACTATTTATGGACGTGACTCTGTTTGACAGGCACTCTCAATTTGTTTCTTTTCAAATAACGAGTTAGGTAATGTTTCAAGATGACACTTATAAACTCTTCTGACAATCTTCTCAACGGCTTCCTCGAAGCCGACAAGGTTTAACTCTCCCAAGGTACTCTCAGAAAATCCAAAAGGTATATATTTTAAAGGATAATTTAATGAACTTCGATGACCCCTAGATTTCCATACTTGGGTTGATCCATAAATAAGACATGTGGTTGTTACTCTAGACATTTGGTTTTTGATATAATTGTGAATTCAAATTAATACTTTAGGATTGTGAAAAAATTTCAGAAGCAGTTATCAACTTGTTTCTTTACTTTTTTAATCTCCCAAAGGCTTTAATTTAAATTCCTGATTCAAAAATCCAAGCCTATCAGTTTTTCCTAACAGATTTATCTACCTAGACTTAAATCGACCGAAGCCTTCCCCGGCAGCGGTGCCAAAATGTAATAAGTTCTTGGTTAACAAACAAACCCAGGAAAACACTCATGGAAGACCACCCTACACCCTCTCGGTCCGAGAGGGTGGACTAGATTTCTCAAAAACTTCAAAAATCTAAAATCCACCATAATTTTACATTGCACACATATACATTTAACCATTTAACACCGCTCACTACCACACCCCCATGCACCTTCTAAGTTTTGAGAAGGTGGACAAGATTTTTGAAAAATTTCAAAAATTTAAAATCCACCATAAATTTAAATTCCACACATACACATGTAACCATTTCACACCCACCACTACCACACCACCTACACCCTCTCGGTCCAAGAGGTAGAACTAGATTTCTCAAAAACTTTAAGAATCTAAAATCCACCATAAATATAAATTGCACACAAACACATGTAACCATTTCACACCCCCCACTACCACACCACCCTACACCCTCTCGGTCCGAGAGGTAGAACTAGATTACTCAAAATCTTTAAGAATCTAAAATCCACCAAAAATTTCAAGTGCACACATACACATGTAATCATCTAACACCCACCACTACCACACCACCTTACACACTTTCGGTCCGAGAGGGTAGACCAAATTTCTCAAAAACTTCAAGAATTTAAAACCACCATAAATTTGCATTGCACACATACACATGTAACCATTTAACACCCCCAACTACCACACCACCTGTAGTAAGTTCTTGGTTAACAAACAAACCCAGGGAAACACTCAGGAAAAACTCAAAAGGTGATTCATATAACATCTCGATGTCTTAGATGAAGTTTATTAGGGAAAACACAAGGTTAATGCTCTTTATTATGGATTTAGACTGACAATTGGGTTGTGGGTAAGGGATAAAAACTCTAAAAGATCTTTCCATATTAGTACATGCAAATGTGACGGTCTCTCACCTCACTCTAATTTCCCAGGCAATTGTCTGGCAGTGAGTTCATTTTAATTGGACCAAGTGCGGTGCACAAGCATAGGCATGGCCATAGTCAATGGTCTTACAAAAGTAACCCATTTTTATCTCTTTACCGAAGCCAAGGGCACTTCGGCGTAGTCCATAATCTTTCATTGATTAACTCCATTTTAATGTAACTTGAAAAGTTAGTGCGGTAATCCTTTCAGGATAGTCTGTCTTCTTTGATTAGATTCAAGTTTAATTAGGCGGTCCGACAATTGTTTTTTACCTGGCATCGGTTAAGTCAATCTCAATCTCTTTTCTCAAGGCAATAAGTCCAAAACCACTTATGCGCGTTAACATTTTCTCACATCGCTCATAAACTCATTTAATTTATTAAGGTTCCAATTCCCTCTTCTTAAGGCTCAAAGCATTTAATTCATTAATCCATTTCATTATTGCAAATTATGTTTAAGCCATTCAATTATGAAAGATAATAAAAATCTAGGTTAGCCTTAATTCCCTTTAAATTACAATTAGTAAGCACACTTACCAATGATGTGAACATCACGTCCTTTCGGCTCCCCAGTGCATGAGAAACACTTTGCAGTCAATGGTCTTACATGTTGTCGCTTCAACTTACATCAAAGATTAGGAACAATTTCTCCATTTATACTACAACGACAATCGGCTTGATTTGACATTGTACGGAGTTGCTTGGTCGAGTTCCAAGCTAACTCCAGTACATACCCCCTGGAGTTGCAGAAGATTATCACACAAAACAGACAAGGCAATTGACAAATAAAAAGAACTAACTTTGTGATATTTTAATCAATTCTCACACAACAAGTTTTTGTCTCTCTCTCGGCTCTCACAGCCTTGCTCATCTCTCCCCGAGATCATAATGAGTCATCGTCTCCTTCATATCCCGAGAGAAACAGCCGAGTCCCCGTAACTACCTCGGTCACACAGACTATTGTCCTTACTAGCAACTGTTTCTAATCTCACAAAACAATTTCCCTTTCATACTAAGCTATTTAGATAATATCTGAGTAAATAAAGACTCTATTTCCACTCGTTTCAGAATTAAAAACAAAAAATAAAAAATTATTACTACATAGCCCCTTACTAAATCTGTTGCTGGCCCTTTAGCAACTTACTTTCGCAGCAATTTCGGGGCATGACCATGGGTGCGAGCAGCCTCCTCTGCTCCACGTTTGAGCTCTTTGGTCTTCACTTTTTCAAGTGCTTTTTAGATGTCTTCGTCACGTGCCACTAATTCGGGCGCATGAATCCTCTGCCACCTCAAAAACCGCTCAAATGGACCGGCCCTCATATGAGGAAACTCATTTATGAGGCATTTATGAGGACCAACAATGAAGTGGCTGATGGCCATCACTTCCACCAGCCTTACCCAATGCGTGGGTCGGTATTGCAACTTCAAAAGTAACAAAAATTCATGGTGACTCTCACTGAATTGGTTGATGTCAATAGTCACATTCCACTGCCCGCACCAATCTGCCAGAATGTTAGAAAAAACCGCAGCTCAGTAGCACACCGGATCACAATGATGGCTATGTTATTGGAAAAATCGCATGTAAGTGGCCTGGCACTCGGCAGCTGTAGATTTAGGTCCATTAACCAATGGCCAATTGTATTAAACACTAGAAATAGTAGCTGCCGGGTCCCATTTGTTACGGCGAGGGCAGGGACAAAAATGTGGATGATTTGCCACGGCTGCAGGAGGTATCATAGACCATTGTTGTGAAATTCGCTTGTAATGAATATCGGCTGGCACTTCCTCCATTCGCGAGAGGCCATAATCCTCAAGCAGCCACGTAATCACTGTCCACGTGGGTATTGGCTCCTCCTCTGGCGCATCGAACATGTGAGAATTCTGCCCTAAATACCTTAGGGTAAGAGGACTCCCGACCACAGGCAATTCCATAGTCTGACATACTGGAGTAAAATCAGTCGGGGGTAGGTCAAATTGGACTTGACCATGTTAATTCAATAAAGGTCTTTTCTGACTTGACAACTCGCTCAAGTATCTCTCCAATCTATGGACCATCCTATCAAACTGAAATAAATAATGTGACGTTGAAAAATCCTCACTCGGAGCCAATGACAGACGCTGAGTATTAGCTGCTAGGCAATCTGCCATAAAACCCGGATGTTGTACCTGAACTAATAAATTGCGCAAGGTATCTTCCCAAGACTGAAATTTACTCAGTGGTTGACTGTAAAATTGAGAGTTAACTTGTGTTCCATACTCCTGCCATGAAACTTTTTTTTTTGCAAATTGGACTGGTACTTAACGACAAAGAAGCCACTGGTTCTCTAAAGAGACGTAATAAAGTAAAACCCTGGCTTCCAAATCTCCTATCACTATAAATGCAGAATAAGGGTCAGAAAAATGAATCTCTCGCCGAGCTAACATTTCAGCAAACAAATTTTCTACCCCCCATGCCTCACTTTGCTGCCACACTTGCTGGAAACGACTATGGTCTATCCAGGTATGTCATTTAAGAACCATCAACAAAAGAAAAAACTGACATTGCCTCTCATACACCTGAAATAACCCTCTAGGCTCCAGATCCCTAGACTCCCAATTCCATAACTCAGCAAAAAGTTCAGAGGAGACAACATGAGGTTGAACCAAATTAGCTGCAGTAGGAGCCTGCGAAGTTTGACCCTCGGTTGCAACCTGTTTCTGCTTGGCCATTGACTTGTACCTGGCCACCTCACCCTCCTACACTACTAATTTCTCTTTTAATGATTCATTTTCCCTCTTAGCTCGTTCCACCTCTGTCTTGTATTTTTCAGTGAGCTCGGCAACCTGCAACAATTTTTGTAACTGCTGCTTGAGAGCCTCATTTTCTGCCTCCTTTTCAGCTACAAGTTTCTGCTATAAGTCAATGGCCTTCTTGTGCTCGTCCAAAATGAGTTAATTATCCATATTTTCCTTTACTGCTTGAGCTAATTCCAGGAGGTGCTTCACATTAGTCGATTGACAGCTAATCAGGGACTTTTTTCAATCAATTGAGTTCTCTTTTCCTGCAAGAGCCCCTGATACCTCTCCACCTACGACTGTAGCCTCAAATTTTCCGTCTGATTTGTCACTGGACTCGACAATGGGCTAGGTGTCTACGTGGACGAGGATGGTGTAGCTACCATATGAGGAGGTGCATGTAGCTCTTGTCCAAAAACCGAAATATAAAATGCTGAAAACAACTCCCCTGTTATAGGTTTCTCCTTCTGATACCGCTTGATTTCCTCCTCTGCCATCTGTTGTAAGATCGAGCTCCATTTCACCTTCTTCCCATTCCAAGTATTCATGGCAGTTGCCACTATCCGCTGAATCATCATCTCCTTCTGAGGTCTAAAAATAAGATAATTATTAACAAATTTAAACCAAGCCCTCCAGTGGTGCTTCGCCTTCTCTAGTTGGCAACCCCTCGGAGTCCTAGGAAAATCTCCCTCAAACATATCTTCATGCTATTTTTTTTGTGATCCCGGGTAGGTCATCTAGCATCAGACCCTTCGTGGGTAGCCTCAAGTGTCTCCCGACTGCCTTCACTGAGAAGTCTATTGTCCGGCCTCACACTTGAGCTGTTTGAGTTTCCGGGGAGTAAGTGTGAACAAACTGAGTGATCGTGTCCACATAGGCTGCTCTGGTGATACTTTGAGCCCAACATAAAAAATCAAAAACTCCCGCACTCTCCAATTTCTCTCTATTGGCCTTCCAAATCTTTTTCATCGTCATGGTGATAGGTGGTAAAACCACAGGTTTAAAAGGAAGTGGCCTCGTCTCTTCTTCCCACTTATCAATTTCCATGGTAGCACCACTCAACAAGACCATGGTCGTTCGCAGGTTCACAGCAAGGACTCAAAAAAATCTAATTGACCTAACTTGGATAATTTCAAAATTATCTTTAAGCTGTAATATCAAGATAACAGTCCTGTAGAACCAACCAATCTATCAGTCCATAGTCATTGCTAATATTTCATAGAGAAAAACCTCACTGTCCCCTCTTCAGAGATGAATTAGGATCCAAATGATAGAGATGAAATTTCTACTTGGCTGTAGTAAGCCCTACCAGAGAGGAAGAATTCACTCTTTTTCTACCTCTGAAATATCACTTTCCTTAACTCAATTATTTGTAGTTCAATTATGAGTACTCTCACTAATTCTGAGTTTAACCTGGGGCAGAGTTTTAATCAATTAAATAAACAACAAATCTTTGAATCCTACTTTCACTCCGATTCTAATGTAGATCATGTTCCTTAGACCTCACTTCTTGCAATTTATTTATTTCAGATTGGGTGATATATCATTCAGTTTCTAACCCTAATTTTGCTATGTAATTTCCTCTTGCAGACTATAGACCTGTAATTCACTCAATTGCTTCCTTTTTCCCGAATAATAAAGTATCAGATTGAAATGATGGATCTGAACTAAACCTAATTTTCTTGATATTTTTCTAATTTTCAGATTCCCTAAGTGCTCGTAATTCTGAAATTAACCCTAAGTCACTGAAAGGTAAAAACTCTCACTTTCGGCACTCAATATAGCTTTTGTTCTTCCACTCATTCAATCTGCTTCACCCAACTTTGTGAAAAAAAGGCTATAGACCTAAAGAGTTGCATAAAGGTTATACTACATCTCATTTCTGCATTATAATTTTTTTCAGGACTCTCCCTGATATACTAAAAATAGTCTTATTTTTTTTTTTCATTTGGCAGACTAAATCTTTCTTCTTTTAAACTTCTCTCCACTATCAGAAGGGTGTTTTTCTTGTAAATATATGCTCAGAAACTTAATGTATGCCTGCGCTTCTCAATCTTTCTCATTTTATTGAAATTACACCAATTTTCTGGAAAAAACCCTAACTTGCTCACTCGGCAATTTTAACTTTTCTCCCCAATCACTCATAATTTCCAAGCCTATTTTTCCAAGAATTCCAGTTTTCTCAAATCTCTCTCATTAAGAACCCTAATTTCTCACACAACAGCTACAAGGTTGCTCACTTATCCTTATTTCTAAATCATTCACTTAACCTAACACTGATTAAGGCCATAGTCTTTTGAGTTTCCAAAATCCAACATCTGTTTCTTTCAGTCTATAGCCTGTGTGAATTAAGGTTACTTTGTTAAAATAGTGCGCAAATCCCATTTATTGTAGCAGAAAGTATACACTTAAAATACTCAACAAAAACTCACCTGTAAGTTGCCGCAAAAGTTGCTCCTTCACTGCTACACTCGTTCTACAAGCTGCCACTCCTGACACAATCCCTCACTTTAACCAGACTATGGCCTAACTATTGCGCTTCCTATAGTTCTGTAACGGCAGATGAAAACCCTAGCCTATACTCTGTTCGCATTCCGTTAGTCCGAATGGGGCAAGTGAGTAGTCGATTGGCACGTACAAAAAATAGAGATGACGATGGAGTGGTTGATTGTTATCATTAGTGAATATATGGAGAAGTTATGGGGTTTTGAAGTTGTTGGGGGCTTCCAGCCCTAGTGGCGAAGGGAAAATGTCTACTTGGCCCCAAGTGTTGGGAGAGAGACAAAAGGTTATTTGACGGTGGGGTAGAGGCCCTGCATAGAGTTTTAGAGGCTTAGGTGGGTGAGGTGGTGTGGCCGAATTCACCCAAGGCCGAACGGCATGGCCTCCATGGGCATTGGCCAAATGTGAAGGCATAGTTGCCTAGTATGGCTTGGGTTGTTGTAGTGTTGCTCCAGCAACGCGATGATCAACATAAGATTGGACTTTCATCCATGGGAGTCCACATCTAAGAATTGGTTACCGATTAAGGGGTGAGTCCTGAATGGAAGAGTAGGAGGGTTGGTTCCCCTCCTATGGACTAAGAAGGTCCGCGGTTTTGGGGAGCTAACCATTCGCATGGCAAAATGTGAAGGGTTAACGTTCGTAATCCTTGCTAGAAGTGAGAAAACAACCAAGTGACTTAAGGGGAGCTAGCAAGGGTTGCATGTGGTGCTTTTGGGCACCCCCCTCCGAGGGAGCCTAAAAGTACCGCATAAGCCCTTCGGTGAGGGTGGCCTGCCTTAGCAGGTGCCTAAGCCGAACCCAGTATTTAATGAATGTTTTGGGTTGTGGAGGGATTTGATAATCGCGTCGTATCCTTCCGGTAGGTTGTGCCTAGATCATAAGTATCTAAGGTGATTATCAATTTCTCTTACCTAATGCCTAATCTATCCTAGTCTACGCGCAGACGCACCAGCCTTGAAATCAAGGCAACCTAACTCTAATGGATAAAAGAACCTTACCTCTTACTTTGGCCACACCTAATTCCTTAATTCTTATGGATTAAATTCTCTAAAGGGGACCTTGATTAAGTTCCACCTTTCCAACCTTCATTCTTAGTTATGGTTGATTGAACAAAACCTAGGTTACTAAGTTCATAAATTATGGCATCACCGCTTACCTGGTTGGTGCACACCTTAATCCGAACCCTTCAAGGCCCTGTGCGGGTCTCTTGAAGGTTGATTGATACTTACACCCTCCGATCTTTGCCGCCGAAGGGGTAGTATCAATCTTCCGAGTTAAGTTCCCGGTTGGTTTTTTGCCCACGGGGGTTGTACGAATTTTATTGGTTATTAATTAGTTTAACACGGGTTGACCACAAAAATTCAACTTAATGGGACCGGGGAATAAGGCAACCTGTGTGTTCGACCTGTTGCACAATCTTCAAGGGTTGGGGCCATCACCTCCAACCCTTGGGGCCAACAACATGATGGTGGTTTCGTGGGTCATTACTCCCACCTTACCACCTACAAACACGCAGAGTGGTCATGCCGGTGATTAACCCGGCTTCACCACACACGAACGAGCTATGAATGGAAGCTACTACCACAACACTTAACCGAGGGGCTCCGCACACATGGGAGTTGGAATCCCCCCTCGGCGGCTAGGTGGGTGATGCCCCCCTAGCCTTACATGGATAGTTGGGTTGGGTTTAGAATATACCTTTGCCGCGCTCCCTCCATTCCTAAATCGAAAGGTGTAGGGCAAAAAAGACTTACCGATTGGCTCCCATCTTGATTTGGCGATGGTTGGTGCGGAACCCCTACTCCAACGTTCGGCCGCCCACAACGCCAACTCGCCAACCTTGGATGGACGAACCTCTTATCGTAAGGCAGTAGACACCCCTTTGCTTGAACGGCCACAACTTCCTCTCACAAGCCTCAATTGGAACAATTGTTAGTAATTTGGAAAGCTAACAACAATAACTATAACCCATCCAATTATCAAAATAACTGCATGTATCCCCTTAAAGATATGAGCTCACAAAGTCGGCTCTTAGAATTCAAGAGGCAGCTGGGATACCTTCATTCAAAAATTCATAACTCTCACTCCTTAAATCCGATTGTCACAAACTTATACTTTCTAAAAAGCTAACAAGAAGAACTATAATGCATCTAAGTCTCAAAGCAACTGAATAATTTCTCTTTTAGTTATGCGCTTGTAAAGTTAGTACTTATAGTTGGAGAGGTAGCTGAGACACCTTCATTAAAACACTTATAACTTTTACACATCAAATTAGATTCCAGCAAGCTTATACATTCTAGAAAGCTAACAACAACATCTATAACATACTTAAATACCAAAACAACTGAATAAATTTTCTCTTAGTTATGCGCTTGCAAAGTCAGCGCTTACAATTTAAGAGGCAGTTTGAGACATCTTCACTCAACTACTCATAACTTTTACACATCAACTTAGATTTCTATAAGCTTACACATTTTAGAAAGCTAACAACAACATCTATAACATACTTAAATACCAAAACAACTGAATAAATTTTCTCTTAGTTATGCGCTTGCAAAGTCAGCGCTTACAATTTAAGAGGCAGTTTGAGACATCTTCACTCAACTACTCATAACTTTTACACATCAACTTAGATTTCTATAAGCTTACACATTCTAGAAAGCTAATAACAACATCTATAACATACTTAAATACCAAAACAATTGAACAAAATGTCGTTTAGTTATGCGCTTGCAAAGTCAGCGCTTGTAAATTGAGTGGCAGCTGAGATACCTCTACTCAAACACTCATAACTTTTGATCCCTAACTCTGATTCTAATAAGCTTAGGCTTTTTGGGAAGCTAACATAAAGGGCTATATCCACTCAAAATCTGAAAGCTAAATTGCAATTTGTGTGTCCACTACACTTGATTGAATGTGGCACAGCTACTTAGGGGTGTGTTCAAAAACACACTACCTTCTCTCAAGAGTTCTAACCATAGAATTCTAACTTATGCCTATATTGTATGAATGAAAATGCTCTCTCCTTCTAGCTACAATCCTAGAGGGCTTCGCCGTGTTAAAATGAAAATTCGGAGAGAGAACGAAGAGAAGAAGAGGGGGTTTTTATCACCCTTCAATGAAGGGTCGGACCCCTTCTCCCTTCCGTTCAACCGAGGGGTCCCGTCCCTTGAACGGTGGCAACGAAGCCCTCGGTGGTGAATGAAGTGGGGAAAGGCCACCTCGCACCCACTTGTCTAAGCCCTTAGAAAGGCTTTTCCATTTTGGTTTGAATTTCATTTTTGGTGGCAAGGGTGGCAACATGGCCCCCTTGCCCTAGTTGGCAAAAT
Organism: Polytrichum formosum; assembly: GCA_964035585.1. Lineage (NCBI taxonomy): Eukaryota > Viridiplantae > Streptophyta > Polytrichopsida > Polytrichales > Polytrichaceae > Polytrichum > Polytrichum formosum. The sequence continues at coordinate 14,387,705 of OZ037938.1, read as the reverse complement.
CCTTTACATTTGTAGTTGTCACCTTCTTTTTTCTTCGTTGGCCGCTACCGGAAGCACTTTTTTTTTGCCGCCGCTTGACTTTGCTTGCTTGAATTAGTTGTTCCTAACTTAACCTACCTATTTACTAGCCCACTACTTTCACACTTCCGATTCGGGTAAAGGGCATTTCCCTTTTACCCCTTCGGTTTCTAATTTCTACTTGTCCAAGAGTTTTACCCCAAAGATAAAACACTTCTAGCCAACCTACCTTAATCTAAATGGCTTTTTGGCCAAATTTTCCTAGTCTAATCTAATGATTTTGCAAAAAACCCTCAATTGTGAGCCAAATTGCCGTTGCAAAACAGTTCAAAGCCGCCACACTTCCCCACCGGACTGGGTTTGTGTCTACCTAAGACACCCCCTCCGCCTTGCGGGAGCAATTTGGAGCTATAGATAAAAAAATTCCAAAACCACCTTCCTCCCTCTTCGGAGAGAGTTCAGACTACAAGAGCAATTCCCAGGCGCTGAAGAAAGAAGGTCCCCCTATTGGTTTCCTTCAAACAATGACCACGGAGGGCCGACCTCTAACCTAGCACCAATTGCAAGAAGTAAATCCCTCCGCCTTTGCTTCGGGTCTAAAAGATTGATTCTCATTTAATTCGCCAGTTGCGCCTGTTCACACGTTGTATATCTTGCAACGACCCCCATTAGTTCGTGTAGGGAAATAAGTGCCGTCAAGTGTAGCCAACTGGACCGAGTTGTTTTCGTAAACATTGGTAACCCAAAAAGGACCTAGCCACAAGGCATCAAATTTGCCCGGGAACTCTAACTTCCGTGCGTCCTGTAGCATTACCAATGTCCCTGGTTGCAAGGTTCGCACCTTGTGTCGTTTGTCGAAAACGGCCTTGCGTCTTCGCTGCATCGCCTCGAGATGCTGGACACTTAGCCTTCGTTTCTCGCTGAGGCCTTCTAACATTAACAGCCTATCTGACAGCGACTCGGCCACCGTTAGTCGGGAGTCCACCGCAATTCGCAAGGATGGGATTTCAAGTTCGATAGGGAGTACCGCCTCAATTCCATACACGAGGGCGAAGGGTGTTTGATTTGTTGTCACCTTGAAAGTTGTCCTGTAAGCCCAGAGTGCTGAGGGAAGCTTCACGTCCCAGTCCCGTTTGTTGTCGTTGACTGTCTTGCGTAGGATCCTGACTACGGTTTGATTTACTCTCTCAGCTAGCCCGTTAATCTGAGGGTGGTAAGGAGTGGTTTTGCGGTGCTCAATGCCGTACCCCTCCGTCATTGCTTCAATCAATTCGTTCAAGAAGTGGGTTCCGCGGTCACTGACCAATACCTTTGGCACTCCGAATCGAACGATCACGTTCTCGTGCAAGAACGCCGTAGTGGTCACGACGTTTGCTACCTTCATTGCTTTGGCTTCTGCCCACTTTGTGAGATAGTCTACTGCGACAATGATGTAGGCCATCTTCCGAGGCGATGTTGGATGAACTGGTCCTATGTAGTCAATTCCCCACATCTCGAATGGTGTGAGGGGAAGGGAGGGGATCAACGGCAATTCTAGCCTCAAATCATTTCTAGAATACCGTTGACATGCGTCGCATTTAGCTGCGTGGACGTGTGCATCCGCGAACATGGTTGGCCAGAAGTAACCAGCCCTCAAAGCCTTTTGGGCTGTAAGTCGGCCCGAGAAGTGGCCCCCACACTCACTGTCATGGCAAGCTATCAAGACCTCTGGGACCTCAGCATATGATAGACACCTTCGGAGGACCCCATCAACCCCTCGACGATATAATCTATTCGCAATTATTACAAAATGCCGGCTATTCGTTCGAACCTTTCTTCTTTCAACTTTGTCAAGTTCCGGGGGCATCTTCTGCGTGCTCAGGAACTCAGCAATATGGCCATACCATTCGGGGTTGGCGCTCACTAGGAAGAGGTTTGCGTCTGGTAGCTCGTCATCGATGTCCTCGGTCCCCAGTTTGTCCGAGATGCGAGACAAATGATCGGCTTACTTGTGCATCCTACCCGGCTTGTATTCCACCGTGTAATCAAATTCCTCAAGGAGGAGGACCCACCTAGCTAAACGTCCGCTAAGGTCTGGTTTGTTGACCAAATACCGTAGGGCTAAATGGTCCACGAAAAACACCACTGGGTTCAAAAGGAGGTAGTGTCTAAATTTTTTGACACTGAACACCATGGCCAAACATTCCCTCTCTGTGGTGGAGTAATTCCGCTCTGCTGCTGTGAGTTGTCGACTTGCGAATGCGATTGGCCTATCCTTCTTTTCATCTCCATATGGCTGGCAAAGCGCGGCCCCCACTGCGACCGAGGAAGCATCACAATAGACATGGAATGGTACGTCCCAATTGGGCGGTACGAGACATGGATATGAGGTCAGTTTGGCCTTTAAGGCGTCAAACCCTGCTTGACACTCGGGGGTCCATACATAGCGAGTCTCCTTACGAGTCAAATTTGTAAGGGGTAACGCTGCGGTGGCGTAATCGGACATGATATCTCGGTACCATCCGAAATGGCCTAGCACACTTTGAATGCCTTTTACTGTGGTTGGAGGTTCTAGGTTGGTGATCACCGCTAATTTTTCGGGATCCGGCTCTTTCCCGGTCCCTGAAACCACATACCCTAGCAAGACTCCCCGAACTACCGCCACATACATTTTGGATGGGTTGAGGGCTATCCCATTGGCCCTACATTTCTCGAAACAAGCCCTCAACGCCTTGAGGTGAGTCTCCTTGGTAGTCTGGGTGCTGAAGTCGTCGATGAACACTGACATTGTGTGGTGGAGTAGCTCAAAGAACACGGCTGTCACGACGCGCTGGAAAGCTGCTGGTGCATTGCAGAGCCCGAATGGCATAACCACGTAGATGAATGTGCCCCAAGGTGTTGTGAATGCGGTTTTGTGGTAATCCTTGGGGTCGATGGATACCTGATTGTATCCTGAGTACCCGTCCATGAATGTGTACAACTCGTGGCCGGCTACCTCATCTAAGATTTGATTAATGAATGGCAAGGGAAAATGGTCTTTTTGGGTGGCCGCGTTCAACTTCCTATAGTCGATGCACACCCTAAGCTTACCATTCTTCTTTTTTACCAATACCATTGGCGAAACCCAATCCGTGATTTCAACTGGTCGGATGAACCCAGCCTCCAATAGTTTCTCGAGCTCTGCTTTCACCACCAATTGGAGGCGGGGGTTCATCCGCCGTTCCTTTTGGCGGATTGGTCTAGCCCCTGGGATTAGTGGAATCGAATGTTGGGCTAGATGTGGAGGTATACCCTTGAGGTCTTTATAGGACCAAGCAAAAATGTCTCTGAACTCTACGACCAACTTTGTGTATTCAGAGATTTCTCCGGGAGATAGTTGTGAACCCATTTTGATGGGCTTAGGTTCCTCACCGGGTAAACTAACATCAATTTCTTGCCAGTCTGCATCCGACACTCTCGTGGGATTGGTTGGGCCTTTATACCAATCGTTTGGCACCGAAGGATACGACACGAAATCATGGCCTACCTGAATTCCAGTAGAGGTGTTCCTAAAATGCAAGGATGGAAGAATATCTTCTTCGAGCAGAAGGTCCTCTAGGCCTATAGGTTGCGTGCCATCAATCTCAAGGGAATAGACTGATTCAAATGGTAGGTCATCTGCTATGAGCGCGAGTCCAGGGTACCCAAGTGACATGTCTTTGGTGGCGGTGATCGCATACACTTGGGTGTGGTTGGGAATTTCTTCCGGGTTGAGTTCCATCCATGCCGTAAACTCACCCGTGTCCTCCCAACCATAGAGGCCGGGACCCATGTCCTTTACCGGGCCTAGATGTGTCTTAGAGCCTACCACCTGGTTGGCTAAGTCTACCGAAGCGATTTGGGGCTCTGGCTTCGACTTGGGTAGGTCGGATTCCGTGAATTCTGCCGAAGGCTTGCGGAGGGCAATTCTTGTCGTTGTTCGGTTGTGAGGGGGCCCAAATGATATTTGGGAGGTGCCCGTAGACCACTCGGTGATGGCATTGGCCCTACGAAGCCAATCTCTTCCTAGGAGTATTGGGTAACTTTTGGATGTTACCGGAAGCCTCAAGACTTGGAACGTGATCGTATAGACTTCTCCCCCTACCTTCATCAAGCAATCTTTTACCTGTCCAAGGGGGGTGACTTGCCTTTGATCCGCCAAGTTTATAACAAAGGGCGAAGGGCCAGTGAGCTCGAGGCCGAGTTTTTCCAATGTCGAGAGTGGCATGATGTTAATTCCACTACGCCCATCAACCAAGGTATGTGGAATAATCTTGTCCATAATCTCGACTTCCACCTCTATCGGCCCTTCGTCCCCTAAGGGGGTTCTACGGACCTCAACCGCCATCGTTGGGATTTTTGGCTTCCTCACTTGGGTAGCTCCTTCTTTGAATTCCTTCCTTAGGGCAGGGGCTACTTGAATTAGTTGAGCCAAGGAAATATTCGCTCGGAGGCTACAAAGGTCCGTCCAAAGATCGTATTCTTCTGCCGGGTTAGTGGCGCGGCTGGGCCGGGGTTTTGGTGGGAAATTGGCTGGCAATCCATTCCCCCAAGTATCTCTTCTATCCACGAACCGGAAGAGGTCTTCCTCTTCTTCCGGTGATGGATCATCTACCGGCTCGTCATCAGGGTTAGGCCCTAGGGAGGTTGCGGGAACCTTGGGCTTGAGGGCTGCATTTTGCAAGAACTCCGGGAGTTCTGCAAACTTTGGTGATTCTTCGGACTCATTGGACTTCTCGGAACCTTCACCCATCACGGTTTGTGCCCTTTTTTGGGCCCTAGTGACTACTGCCACGTCTATCCTCTGCTTGAGTATCCCCGGGGGAACCATGATAGACCGTAAAGAAGAATCGGCTAGCTCATGAGAGATGAAGTTGCTTTGACTAGTGTTTGGGTTAGAAAACATTGGGGCTGAACAACTTGTGTTCGCCTCATTGTTTTCAATGAACCTAGCGTCTTGGGTTTGTACTTGACCGAGGTTAAGGGGACCTTGGGACATTGGAGGCCCATTTCCGTTTTGCGCCCACTGTTGGTTAGTATCATGTCCACTCCCCATATTTTGTTGAGGAGGATTGTAGTTGTACTGACCGTTAGGACCCTGAGCCTGACCTTGGTTCATTTGGTACCCATAGAATTGGTTGCCCCCGTTGGGGGGGTTGTTGAAGGCATTACCTTGTTGTGCCAATTGGGGTCCATTGTTGAACCTATTCGGTTGGTTCTGGCCCATTTGAGGGACATACAATTGGCTTACCACACCTACCAAGTTCGAGTTGGCTTGCCTACCACCGGATGGGGGGTTTTGAGGGTAAGAATTTTGTGAACCTTGATAATTGTTCCCTCGATTACCTTGATTTTGGTGGTTGGGTGGACCGTAGTTTTGTTGGCCATTGCCTTGCGGGTTACCTTGGTGATAATTACCCAACATTCCTCCTTGGTTCTGTTGATTCCTATCATAAAAGAATGCAGGAGGCTGCTGGTTCAGTTGGGAATTGTAAGATGGCTGATTCACGGGGACCCTGCGACAATTCTCAGTGGGGTGATTACCCCCACAATGGTTGCACACCACTCCCGTCTCAATCCAACATTTACCTGGCCCCAAAATGTGAACCTTACTGCACGTGGGACAAACTCCTTTGCCGTTGTTCCGGGCTTGACCCTGGGCGTGGCCTTGCTGTGGACGAGGAGGTGGGGCGACAAGGTTACCTGTAAACTTGGGCTCCGTGCAAAACTGGTCACTGTGACCGGATTTGTTGCAATTACGGCACCAAATGTTAGTGCCATAATTGCCGGTCTCCGAGGCTGGCGGAACTTGCTGAGCTAGAGGTCTAGACGTGATTGCCATTGTTAGTTGCTCTGTGAGGGTCTTGAGCGATTGCATGACATCGTTCCTCAACTCGTCGTTGGCTCTCTTAACTCTAAGTTCTAGCTCCTCGATGGTGGCGTGGCTCGGAGGGCTCGGGAGTGCTAAGAGCTCGGGTGGCGGCCTTGTAGCCAATGGAACTGGGGCCGCTCGGTGGACGGCGTATGCATCCGGTCGGGATGGCTCCAATTGTGGAGGCTTACTCTGCTCCGAAGGAATGTAGGTCGTCGGTAGGAAAGCTGGAATTGGCGCGATCGTGCAATTCCACATTCGTTCATTTTGTTTGTCTACACCCTCGATCCTCCTAGCCTCTTCTTTAGCCTCCTCTAAGTCTTGAGGGTTAGAATTGAGAATCTCTCGGATAGTGCCTTGTTTGTTAAACCCTTGTATAAAATAAAATTTAATTGTCTCGTTTGCGAGAAGGGTTCCTACGTACCGGGTTACCACCGTCTCAAAACGCCGAATATAAGATGTAATGCTCTCGGATGGGCCTTGCCGCATGTTCGTTAACGCCACGAGTGCACTTTGTTGGCCCATTTCCGGTCTAAACTGTCGGAGAAAGGCTGTTTGCAACGTTGCCCAATCGACAAATGTTCCCGCATCGTGAGACCGATACCATTCGTAAGCTGCTCCCTCTAGCGTGGTAGAAAACCAAACGAGTTTGTACGTGTCTTCGGCTATCACATTGGCCAACATTACCTCAATGTATCGCTCGATGTGGGTCGAAGGGTCCTCATGCGGGAGGCCACCGAACTTCGGAAAATGACTCGGCATTGCCCGTGGCGCTAATGCCTGTGGCATTAAGATGGGAGGCCCCCTAGGAGCCATCATGGCATCTAAAGGATTCGCCATGGGTTCGTGTTGTACCACTCCAACTGGACTCTCCGGGGTAGGGGACTCCTCCCTCTCGTGTTCGAACTCGTGACCTAGACCTTTAATTGTTACTTCCTTAGTTTTATCGGGTTTTGGTTGTTTGTTCTTCGGCCTCTTACCTTGTGTGGTCTCTGATGTAGTCGCAGTAGTCGCGGTGGTCGTGGTTGGCGTATCGTACGTTCCTCCCCTAGTACTAACCATAGCACACGTGGACCATGGTGAATGACTAATTTCTATAGGATTCAATTCTTCCTCTCTAAACTTAAATGTGTAGGTACTTAAGAAAATGTCGTCCGGGGTTGGCCGGGGCATCCACCCTCCCGGCGGACGCACCAATTATGTGGTGCTTTTGGGCACCCCCCTCCGAGGGAGCCTAAAAGTACCGCATAAGCCCTTCGGTGAGGGTGGCCTGCCTTAGCAGGTGCCTAAGCCGAACCCAGTATTTAATGAATGTTTTGGGTTGTGGAGGGATTTGATAATCGCGTCGTATCCTTCCGGTAGGTTGTGCCTAGATCATAAGTATCTAAGGTGATTATCAATTTCTCTTACCTAATGCCTAATCTATCCTAGTCTACGCGCAGACGCACCAGCCTTGAAATCAAGGCAACCTAACTCTAATGGATAAAAGAACCTTACCTCTTACTTTGGCCACACCTAATTCCTTAATTCTTATGGATTAAATTCTCTAAAGGGGACCTTGATTAAGTTCCACCTTTCCAACCTTCATTCTTAGTTATGGTTGATTGAACAAAACCTAGGTTACTAAGTTCATAAATTATGGCATCACCGCTTACCTGGTTGGTGCACACCTTAATCCGAACCCTTCAAGGCCCTGTGCGGGTCTCTTGAAGGTTGATTGATACTTACACCCTCCGATCTTTGCCGCCGAAGGGGTAGTATCAATCTTCCGAGTTAAGTTCCCGGTTGGTTTTTTGCCCACGGGGGTTGTACGAATTTTATTGGTTATTAATTAGTTTAACACGGGTTGACCACAAAAATTCAACTTAATGGGACCGGGGAATAAGGCAACCTGTGTGTTCGACCTGTTGCACAATCTTCAAGGGTTGGGGCCATCACCTCCAACCCTTGGGGCCAACAACATGATGGTGGTTTCGTGGGTCATTACTCCCACCTTACCACCTACAAACACGCAGAGTGGTCATGCCGGTGATTAACCCGGCTTCACCACACACGAACGAGCTATGAATGGAAGCTACTACCACAACACTTAACCGAGGGGCTCCGCACACATGGGAGTTGGAATCCCCCCTCGGCGGCTAGGTGGGTGATGCCCCCCTAGCCTTACATGGATAGTTGGGTTGGGTTTAGAATATACCTTTGCCGCGCTCCCTCCATTCCTAAATCGAAAGGTGTAGGGCAAAAAAGACTTACCGATTGGCTCCCATCTTGATTTGGCGATGGTTGGTGCGGAACCCCTACTCCAACGTTCGGCCGCCCACAACGCCAACTCGCCAACCTTGGATGGACGAACCTCTTATCGTAAGGCAGTAGACACCCCTTTGCTTGAACGGCCACAACTTCCTCTCACAAGCCTCAATTGGAACAATTGTTAGTAATTTGGAAAGCTAACAACAATAACTATAACCCATCCAATTATCAAAATAACTGCATGTATCCCCTTAAAGATATGAGCTCACAAAGTCGGCTCTTAGAATTCAAGAGGCAGCTGGGATACCTTCATTCAAAAATTCATAACTCTCACTCCTTAAATCCGATTGTCACAAACTTATACTTTCTAAAAAGCTAACAAGAAGAACTATAATGCATCTAAGTCTCAAAGCAACTGAATAATTTCTCTTTTAGTTATGCGCTTGTAAAGTTAGTACTTATAGTTGGAGAGGTAGCTGAGACACCTTCATTAAAACACTTATAACTTTTACACATCAAATTAGATTCCAGCAAGCTTATACATTCTAGAAAGCTAACAACAACATCTATAACATACTTAAATACCAAAACAACTGAATAAATTTTCTCTTAGTTATGCGCTTGCAAAGTCAGCGCTTACAATTTAAGAGGCAGTTTGAGACATCTTCACTCAACTACTCATAACTTTTACACATCAACTTAGATTTCTATAAGCTTACACATTTTAGAAAGCTAACAACAACATCTATAACATACTTAAATACCAAAACAACTGAATAAATTTTCTCTTAGTTATGCGCTTGCAAAGTCAGCGCTTACAATTTAAGAGGCAGTTTGAGACATCTTCACTCAACTACTCATAACTTTTACACATCAACTTAGATTTCTATAAGCTTACACATTCTAGAAAGCTAATAACAACATCTATAACATACTTAAATACCAAAACAATTGAACAAAATGTCGTTTAGTTATGCGCTTGCAAAGTCAGCGCTTGTAAATTGAGTGGCAGCTGAGATACCTCTACTCAAACACTCATAACTTTTGATCCCTAACTCTGATTCTAATAAGCTTAGGCTTTTTGGGAAGCTAACATAAAGGGCTATATCCACTCAAAATCTGAAAGCTAAATTGCAATTTGTGTGTCCACTACACTTGATTGAATGTGGCACAGCTACTTAGGGGTGTGTTCAAAAACACACTACCTTCTCTCAAGAGTTCTAACCATAGAATTCTAACTTATGCCTATATTGTATGAATGAAAATGCTCTCTCCTTCTAGCTACAATCCTAGAGGGCTTCGCCGTGTTAAAATGAAAATTCGGAGAGAGAACGAAGAGAAGAAGAGGGGGTTTTTATCACCCTTCAATGAAGGGTCGGACCCCTTCTCCCTTCCGTTCAACCGAGGGGTCCCGTCCCTTGAACGGTGGCAACGAAGCCCTCGGTGGTGAATGAAGTGGGGAAAGGCCACCTCGCACCCACTTGTCTAAGCCCTTAGAAAGGCTTTTCCATTTTGGTTTGAATTTCATTTTTGGTGGCAAGGGTGGCAACATGGCCCCCTTGCCCTAGTTGGCAAAATCCTTTACATTTGTAGTTGTCACCTTCTTTTTTCTTCGTTGGCCGCTACCGGAAGCACTTTTTTTTTGCCGCCGCTTGACTTTGCTTGCTTGAATTAGTTGTTCCTAACTTAACCTACCTATTTACTAGCCCACTACTTTCACACTTCCGATTCGGGTAAAGGGCATTTCCCTTTTACCCCTTCGGTTTCTAATTTCTACTTGTCCAAGAGTTTTACCCCAAAGATAAAACACTTCTAGCCAACCTACCTTAATCTAAATGGCTTTTTGGCCATATTTTCCTAGTCTAATCTAATGATTTTGCAAAAAACCCTCAATTGTGAGCCAAATTGCCGTTGGGGGCCCTGGCCGTTGGAAACGCCTCCCACCCATGGAGACTAGGAGGCATGAGGGTGAGGCCATAAACTATGCGTAGCTTATGGCATGCCAACTGTGAGGCCAAACCCCCCACCCTTAAGCGTCCGTAGTCCGAGTAGTGGGTTTGGGCTCACATTCCTCCGCGGTATTGGATTTGGACTTGGATGAGTCCATAGTGCAAGGTTCACCCTTCAAGTGGTTTTGGATTTAACTCCTTCATAAACCCAACTCCTTCATGAACCCAACTCCTTAGCTTCTAACTAAATAAACCCAGCTCCTTCATAAACCCAGCTCCTTCATGAACCCAGCTCCTTAGCTTCTAACTAAACAAACCTAGGTCCTTCATAAACCCAGCTCTTTTACTTTCTAACTAAACAAACCCAGCTCCTTCATAAACCCAGCTCCTTCATGAACCCACAACTTTGTAGTTGTAATCCCCAACTACCTCACTAATTATTCAAGCCCTTAACTAATCTTCCTACCTAATTTTCCTAATTCTACTAACAACCCCTTTCTAATCACACAATTCTTCTCTAATCCTAAAATCCTAAAATCCTAGAGAGGAGAGGGGGAGAGAGAATTTCCTAACTTCACTAATACTAACTAATCCACACAAGTATATTTTTGCACTCATCACAACATCAAGTGCTCAACTCTTAAACATGGAACTTGCAACCACGTGTATTCAAAACATGAACTTTAAGTACCACAAATTGGAATCATGAATTAACTTTAAAATCCTCCACGTCAACACTAATTCTACCAAGAGGTCAAGCCCTCTTCAAGGCTAACAAGCCTTGGCTCTCAAACTAAAAACTAAGCACACACATGTGCTCCAATATGGCTTCCCACACCCACACTTATAACTCGTGGGGTGCCTTGGAGCACAAAGGAAAGAGAGGATGAGTGAGGGAAGAATGAGGGATTATATAGTAAGCTTGAGGGGGTGAGCACCCTCAAGGCTCACGATAAGCCCTTGAGATTTCCTCCTACTTAGTAGGCGCCAATCCTATCTTCTAAGCCTTCCTCCCTCAAATGATCAACAAGGATCCTAATTCGAACATTTAACTAGCCTTGGCTTTCTACCTACCACACTTTACCAAACTTGGGATGCTTCAACCCAAACTTAGCCTCCTTCGCTTTCCGCCGCCATAACTTTCTCCCCTTACTTTCCCAAATCGTTGCTCACCACTTAATTCAAACCACGATGCTTAACTCGTGATTTGATTGGTGCTTTGAGAATTTGCTTATCCTCCACCTTGCATTCTTCCTTGGACCTTCCCCATTAAGTGGCCATGATGAGGTGGTCCACTTGTGCGCTCCATGTGATCCTCCATTCATCCCAATTCGAATGCACTTGCCTCTTGAGTCACTTTGGTTGTCTCCATCCATTTGTACTAGCCTACTCACTAACTACTCAATCCAAGTTCTCCTTACCTATCCTCATTCACTCAAATCCTTCCGAAGGTAAAAACACAATAATAACTCACATCCTAGCCTCTTACAACATGGTACTTCTAAGACTAACATTTCACTCTTTTTATATTTTTGTGAAGTAACATGCTACTTCAAAGTGCATCAACTAACGTTTCAAGGGTCTAAGACTAAATGTGGACACCCTTTTGGGCTCACATAATTGGCGACCATCGGGGGATGAATCCAAACATCTCTTGCTCCAAGGGTAAGTTGCCTAGTCAAGCTCGGTACTCCTTACATCTACTTCCCGATGTACGGGTAGGAAAGAGCTCACCATTCAACGTTTCCAATTGAATTGAATTATTAGGAAAGACCTCATAGACAAGGTAAGGTCCTAACCATATTGCATCGAATTTCGCCGGAAATTCAAGCTTTCGTGCGTCTTGAATCATGACCATCATTCCCGGTGTTAGGGCCCTTCTCTTATGTCGTTTGTCGAAAGTAATCTTTCTCCTTCTTTGGATTGCCTCAATATGTTGAGCCGCCATTCTCCTCCCTTCGTCAAGTGCTTCCAAATCGGTTAGTCGATTTCGTAAGGATTGACTTTCGGTAAGTCTCGTACTCACGGCCACCCTAAGTGACTCGACTTCATATTCGATTGGTAGTGTCGCTTCAAGACCATAGACTAAGGAAAATGGTGTAGCACGCGTAGTTACCTTATAGGTTGTACGGTATGCCCAAAGTGCCGCCGTTAGTTTCGTATCCCAATCCCGCTTCGAGTCTATAACCGTCTTGCGTAGTATACTCACCAAAATTCCGTTAACCCTTTTCGTTTGTCCATTGGTTTGTGGGTGGTAGGGAGTAGTCTTCCGGTGATCAATTTTAAATTTCTCTGTCATCTCTCGAATCAAGTCATTCAAAAAGTGAGTACCCCTATCGCTTACTAGGATCTTCGGCACCCCGAACCGCGAAATTATGTTTTCGTACATAAATGTTGCCGCGTGTTCCGCCGTGTCGGTCTTCACCGCTTTGGCTTCCGCCCACTTGGTGAGGTACTCGGTTGCCACCACAATATATTTCATTCCTTTTGAAGATTGGGGATGGACCTCACCCACATAGTCGATGCCCCATTTTTCGAAAGGAATTAAGGGTAATGATACATGTAAAGGCATCTCCATTCTAAGGTCGTTTCGGGCATACCGTTGGCAAGCGTCGCATTTCCTTACATAGTCATGGGCGTCCTTAAATAGTGTAGGCCAAAAGTAGCCCGCTCTAAGTATTTTTTGCCCGGTGAGTTGACCCGAGAAGTGACCGCCGCAAGCGCTATCGTGGCAAGCGATTAAAATCGCTTCAACCTCCGTTTTTGACACGCATCGTCGTAAAATACCATCGGACCCCCTTCTAAACAACCTATGGCCCACTACAACAAATTGCCTACTATTTACCCTCACCTTCCTTCTCTCTTCTTTTGTCCACTCTTTGGGCAACTTGTGGGTTGTTAGAAATTCCACTATGCCCGCATACCACTCCGGTGTAGAAGTGACCACAAAGAGGCTATCATCTACTAACATATCATTTACCGGATTTTTTCCTATCTCCTCCGACAACCTAGACAAGTGGCCCGCTTGTAAATGCATACGACCCGGTTTATATTCCACCGTGTAGTCGAATTCTTCTAATAACAAAACCCACCTAGCTAACCTACCACTTAACTCCGCCTTGTTAACTAGATACTTGATAGCCATGTGGTCAACAAAAAATACAACCGGGTTGCACATGAGGTAATGCCTAAACTTTTTAACGGAAAACACCATGGCTAGGCACTCCCTCTCCGTTGTAGAGTAGTTTCTTTCGGCGGGGGTCAATTGCTTACTCGCATAAGCTATAGGTTGATCCTTCTCTTTTTCTCCCGTTGCTTGACAAAGCGCACTCCCTATTGCCACATTACTAGCATCACAATAGACGTGAAAAGGTTTACCCCAATTGGGTGGTATCAACACCGGATAGGTGCTCAACCTATCCCGCAATTCCTCAAAGGCTTTTTGACAAGCATCCGTCCACTCGAATTTGACATCCTTTTTGAGCAAATGGGTAATGGGCACCGCTATCTTTGAAAAATTAGGAATAAGTTCCCGGTACCATCCCACATGTCCTAACAACTTAGAGATCCCCTTGGAATTGGTTGGAGTTGCCAAGTCGCTTATGGCCGCAATCTTATCCGGATCGGGTTCTCTACCTTTCTCACTAACAACATAACCCAACAACACTCCCTTATTCACTCCCAAAAATGTCTTATCCGGGTTCAATGCTAACCTCATCTTCCTACACCTAACCAATGCCTCCCTAACACAATGTAGGTGATCGTCCACATTACTTTGTGTGCTAAAATCGTCCACAAAGACGGTCATGGATTTGAACAACAAGTCGGTGAAGATATACATTACTAATCGTTGGAAAGTAGCCGGGGCATTACATAACCCAAATGGCATCACTACCCACACAAAAGTACCCCAAGGTGTAGTAAAAGCCGTTTTATGGATATCTTGGAGGGCTATGGAAATTTGATTATAACCCGCATACCCATCCATAAAGGTATATCGCGAATGACCTCCAACCTCCTCAAGCAACAAGGTGATAAAAGGTAAGGGGAAGTGATCCTTTTGTGTGCACGAATTCAATTTCCTATAGTCGACACAAACCCTTAATTTCCCATTTTTTTTCTTTACTAAGACCATAGGAGAAACCCAATCCGTGATTTCCACCGGCTTGATAAACCCGGCCTTCAATAACCTTTCCAATTCCGCTTTCACCAACAATTGCAATTGAGGATTCATCCTCCTCTCCTTTTGTCTAATTGGCCTCGCCCCCGGAATTAAAGGAATCCGGTGCTCTACCATTTCCCTAGGAATTCCCTTAAGCTCATCGTAGGACCATGCAAAAGTATCACTAAACTCATCCACCAAATTGCTATACTCCCTAACCTCTTTCTCCCCCAATTTGGAACCCATCTTCATTTGTCGGGTTTTTCCATTCTTTAATTTCACATCCACGTACCGCCAATCCGCTTCCGACACATGTGCTTGTTCCTCTTTGTTCCGATACCAATCGGAAGGCACATTGGGGTAATCTTTCACATCTTGACCTACAACTATCCCCGTAGACGTGGTCTTGAAATGTAAAGGCTCCTCCAATTTCGATGACTCAATAATCACATCCTCCTCTTGAGTCCCATCTACATGAATTAAACTAACCTCACCCTCTTCCACGTCATCTACCCAAGGTGTTAACCCACCGCTAACCCACTCTTCCTCGGTGAGCACCTCACATGGCTCCAACAATGAGCCCTCTCTTAAACTAACACTAGGAAATTCACTCCCTAAGCCTACTTGGTGAAATGTAACCATTACATCAACCTCGGACTCGGGGTACTCCCTTAGCCATTGGACATAATCCCCATTATCCCCATAATTGTAAAAATTAGGACCTAGACTTCCCGAGCCCGAATCTATAACAACCCTTTGACCTTCGGGATGGACGACTCCCACCAATGCCTTGCCAATCTCATTCTCGTTTAAGTCATCAATTTCCTTCTCCAATGGCAAATACATCTCCTTCTTCATCCATCCTTCTAATGAACCAATGGACACTATGACCCTATTACCCTCCGGACCATAAGTGATGGATGGTTTAGGTCCACCCCAATTGACCATAGCATTCGCCATCCGCAACCAAGGCCTACCTAGCAAAATGGGGAAGGTGTCCTTGTTGGAGTGCATTTTAATGACATGGAAGGTGACCAAGTACTCCTCGCCTCCCGTAGTCATTCTACAATCCTTGATCATCCCCAAAGGCGTAGTCGAACTTTGATTTGCCACATTTATGACCAAAGGTGAAGGCCCCGTGAGTCCAAGTCCCAATTTTTTCATAGTATCCTCCGGTAGTATATTTAGACTACTCCCTCCGTCGACTAGCACATTAGGAACCACCTTATCTACTATAACAACTTCTATTTCTATAGCTTTCACGTCTCTTCCACCTTGTGATTGGATCCTAGCGGCTATTTTAGCTTTCACCTTCCTCATCCTCTTGTGTACCGGCATTCCCTCCTTTAATGTTTTCCTTGCCGTGGGTGAAATTTCCAATAGTTGGCCGAAAGTAATATCCGCCTTGAGTGTACTAAGGTCCGCCCACAAGTCGTACCCGGTAGATCTTTCCACCTTAGAATTACCCACTACGTCGAATTCGTCTACGGGAACCCCCGGTCCTTCCCATTCACCCACATCGCTATTATCCAAGTCATGTACCGCATTAGTCCTCTCCCTATCTTGTAAAATTATATTTTCCCTCTCCACATCCTTAGTAGCTCTTCTAGCTACCCTATCCAACTCGGAGAGATTAATCTCTTCATCCGAAGAGTAATTTCCTTGCTCTCCTATTCCTACCTCCAACGGGGCATCCCCTCTCCTAGCCCTAGTAGTTACCGCTAGTGCAGGTGCTTCTTCAACCACACCCTTACCCTTCACTAACTCATATGTAATAGCATTGGTGTGAGGAGGCCATTGACTTTGCTCCTCTCCAATTCTCGTTGGGAGAGGAAGCATGTCATCACATGTGGCCTCCAACACTCCATTCATGAACCTAACATCTTGGGAGTTAGATGGTCCCGGATCCGTTGGAGGCGCTTGTCTCCCGTTACTACCATTAGGTGGAACTCCTTGTCTATTTTGTATTGGAATGTAACCGGTTGTAGTTTGCAAGCCCGCCGGTGGATGAAAAGTTTGCCTAGCATTACTATGGTCATAGTATAAGTTAGGTGGCCTAAGTTCATTGGCCGGTACTCCTTGTGGCCTAGCACCTCGCATATTATCCCTTGCTTGTTGTTGTGGATTAGCCACCGGGTAAGGGACATTAATTATTTTGTCCGGTTGGCGACACGTATCCGAGGGATGACTTCCTCCACAATTGCTACAATTAAACTCTTGACCTTCGGACCAACATTGTCCTTGAGCGTGCCACCTTCCACAAAAGGGATGAAATTCCTTCTTCTCTAAATTTTGGCCACCTTGCCCTCTAGGTTGTGGTCCTCTATTGCTTCCATTTCCATAGTGAGGTGGCACTTGACCTCGTTGATTTTGTTGAGGTGGGTTACCGTTTCCTCTTTGGTCACGGTTTTGTCCACTTCTACAAAATTGACGCGTGTGGCCCGGTTGGCCACATTGGACACACCATAATCCGGAAGAATGCCTACCCGACTCAACCGGGGGTGGAGGCCCCGGTTGTTGACTCCGGATCATTAATGACATTTGATCCGTGAGGCTTTGCATTTGTTTTATCATAGCCTCTTGGAATCCTAGTTGGCTAGCACCTAGTCTTCTCTCAACCTCCTCCAAGTGTGGATCCGTTCTAGGGGCCGGTAGTGCCAAAAGAGGTGCCGGTTCCCTAACCGCTAAAGGTCGGGGGCCGGTGTCCACAATGGCATATGGAATTTGGTTCTCATACTTAGCGGGTTCTACCGCTACCACCCTAGGGCGTATGGGGATGAATTGTGGGATCAATTCATCCTCCCTTCTCCATAGCCTTTCGTGATCTTTATCCAAGTTTTCAATATCTCTAGCCGCACGCTTGGCATCCGCCAAGGTCAAGGGATTCCTTTCTAGAACACCCCTAATAGTTCCGGACTTAAAAAACCCTTGAATGAAAAATTGCTTTAGCGTGTCGTCGTTGAGCATGGTACCCACAAATCTAGTGCACACTAAATCAAACCTCCTAATGTAAGCCGAAATTTCTTCCTCCCTTCCTTGCTTCAATGACGACAATGCCCTTAATGCGGTACTTTGACCCACTTCCGGCCTAAATTCGTTAAGAAACTCCCTTTGTAATTGTTCCCATCCCCTAAAATGTCCCTCGGCATGATCCCGATACCATTCATAGGCTTCCCCCTCTAGAGTGGTAGGAAACCACACTAACCAATAACCCGGGTCGGTTATGAGGAAGCTAGCCAACCGTTCGATATACCGTTCCATGTGCCGAGAGGGGTCCTCATCCTTGGTCCCATAAAATTTAGGGAGATGAGATGGCATATCCATCGCCGCTAAATTTTGTGGAACCACAATTGGTAGGCCTCTTGGCCTAACCAATGGGTCTATTGGAGGTATAGGAGGTATGGGCGGAATTGGGGGTATGGGTGGTGGATCCATCCCCCGTTCCTCGGCCATGGTGACCGGTGAACTATTCAACAATCCCCTATCAACTTCTACCGGGAATTCTTTTCTAAGTGTGTAATTTTCCGAAGAAGTTTCACCACTCAATTTGGAGGGAGTGATCTCCTCTTCAAGTTGAGCTCCAAGTTCTAAGGTGTCTAGAATTGACCTAGTCCTAGGTTCAACGTTCAAACAACTCTCTATTCTAACATTATCTTGTTCTAATCTATCACTGATTTTAGAGGACCGCCTCTTTCGAGTAGATTTCTCTAGTCCTACTATCAAACTTGGTTTTTGTGAGCGAGTCCTACCTTGCATTCCATAAGAATCGATCGACCCTCACTTGACCACACATAATCCTAGCAATTCCCCTCTTAATATTTTCACTTGTCTTGGTGTGGTTATAATTTTTTTAGGAGGTGAGGAAAAGAACCTGCAAGCCCACTTAGGTGAAAGAATCCCAATAGGGGATAGGCATGTTCATGTTAATTTTTTGGTTAAGTCGGAGCATCACCTCCGCACCTTCCCGCAAATTAACACTCACCACAATACCGATTGTGAGGGGGTGACCTTCCGAGTAGATTATGTTAAAAGTCGAGGCTTCACCCTTCAACTTCTCACACCATCCACAATTCGGGAATTACCCTCTACAACGGATAACAACAATCACGAGTACAAAAGGCATTCCTTAATTAGTTAATGAGTTCACTTTGAAGAAATAAACATACCTTGAGCAATCGCATCCCCCTGTGAGTTAGCACTCCCCTCAATCGTGACTCAATGTAACAACACCATAAACTTTGTGAAATATTAATTTAATCTAGAGCATGAAATGACAACTCCCAAAACTTTGAGACTCACCCCGAGGTGAGTGTCAAAGTTCAATGTCCTAAGGTGAATTTACCCTCTAATGTTTTAATGAGCTACTCGGTTATAGGTTCCTTTTAAGTTCTTAGCAAATCCCCAAAAAGGTTGAGGACGTACCTTCGCCGCGCTCCTTCCTCAAAAATGAATTTGCGTAATTGACAATGCAATTCATTCCAAGGAATAGTTGAAATACAATGAATTCAAATGTAACCCAAAGAGAGAATACTTACCGAGTTTCGGGTGCTCCTTCCCTTCTCTCAAGTTTGTGTCTCCAATTTTTCCTAGTTGCCTCCAAGTCTCCTAGTCGCCTCCAAGTCTTGTAACTACCTTCCGCTTCGCTCCCGGCGGACGCACCAATTATGTGAGGCCAAACCCCCCACCCTTAAGCGTCCGTAGTCCGAGTAGTGGGTTTGGGCTCACATTCCTCCGCGGTATTGGATTTGGACTTGGATGAGTCCATAGTGCAAGGTTCACCCTTCAAGTGGTCTTGGATTTAACTCCTTCATAAACCCAACTCCTTCATGAACCCAACTCCTTAGCTTCTAACTAAATAAACCCAGCTCCTTCATAAACCCAGCTCCTTCATGAACCCAGCTCCTTAGCTTCTAACTAAACAAACCTAGGTCCTTCATAAACCCAGCTCTTTTACTTTCTAACTAAACAAACCCAGCTCCTTCATAAACCCAGCTCCTTCATGAACCCACAACTTTGTAGTTGTAATCCCCAACTACCTCACTAATTATTCAAGCCCTTAACTAATCTTCCTACCTAATTTTCCTAATTCTACTAACAACCCCTTTCTAATCACACAATTCTTCTCTAATCCTAAAATCCTAAAATCCTAGAGAGGAGAGGGGGAGAGAGAATTTCCTAACTTCACTAATACTAACTAATCCACACAAGTATATTTTTGCACTCATCACAACATCAAGTGCTCAACTCTTAAACATGGAACTTGCAACCACGTGTATTCAAAACATGAACTTTAAGTACCACAAATTGGAATCATGAATTAACTTTAAAATCCTCCACGTCAACACTAATTCTACCAAGAGGTCAAGCCCTCTTCAAGGCTAACAAGCCTTGGCTCTCAAACTAAAAACTAAGCACACACATGTGCTCCAATATGGCTTCCCACACCCACACTTATAACTCGTGGGGTGCCTTGGAGCACAAAGGAAAGAGAGGATGAGTGAGGGAAGAATGAGGGATTATATAGTAAGCTTGAGGGGGTGAGCACCCTCAAGGCTCACGATAAGCCCTTGAGATTTCCTCCTACTTAGTAGGCGCCAATCCTATCTTCTAAGCCTTCCTCCCTCAAATGATCAACAAGGATCCTAATTCGAACATTTAACTAGCCTTGGCTTTCTACCTACCACACTTTACCAAACTTGGGATGCTTCAACCCAAACTTAGCCTCCTTCGCTTTCCGCCGCCATAACTTTCTCCCCTTACTTTCCCAAATCGTTGCTCACCACTTAATTCAAACCACGATGCTTAACTCGTGATTTGATTGGTGCTTTGAGAATTTGCTTATCCTCCACCTTGCATTCTTCCTTGGACCTTCCCCATTAAGTGGCCATGATGAGGTGGTCCACTTGTGCGCTCCATGTGATCCTCCATTCATCCCAATTCGAATGCACTTGCCTCTTGAGTCACTTTGGTTGTCTCCATCCATTTGTACTAGCCTACTCACTAACTACTCAATCCAAGTTCTCCTTACCTATCCTCATTCACTCAAATCCTTCCGAAGGTAAAAACACAATAACAACTCACATCCTAGCCTCTTACAACATGGTACTTCTAAGACTAACATTTCACTCTTTTTATATTTTTGTGAAGTAACATGCTACTTCAAAGTGCATCAACTAACGTTTCAAGGGTCTAAGACTAAATGTGGGCACCCTTTTGGGCTCACACCAACTCTAGAATGGTCAAGAACAACTCAATTGGAAAGAGGGCTTAAACAATCTTAATGTGGGTGACTGCCTCGGGCCTTGGAAACACCTTCCACCCACGAAGACTAGGAATCATGAGGATAAGGCCATGAGCTATGACTAACTTATGGCATCCGGATTCTAGAATGCTCAAGAATGCCTCACTTGGAGGTCTGAGCTAGGACATATGGCAATTTGAGTGCGGCATTTCCTAGGGACAACAATGATCAAAGAATGGTGCCCAAGACTGTCGAAGTCAAAACAACCATAATTTCCTACATACTTGTCCGAATGGGGCAAGTGAGGAATCCATCGGCATCTACGTAAAGCGGCCTTAACGTCCACGGGCAAGGCGCTCAAAGATATCAAGTTGGTGGATAGATTGTTCAATTATAAGCAAAGTCGGGTGTATGTACCACACGGCAAATTGAGGCTATTGGTTTTGAAGGAAAAATATGATAGTTCTTTTGCCGGCCATAGAGGACAAATAAAAACCCACCATAGAGTGGTGTCAAGGAGGTACCATTGGCCGTGCATGAAGATGGATATAGCCCACTTTGTGAAGGCTTGGATGAAGTACTAAGTGAACCGAGCCTCTTACCAAAAGCAAGGCGGCCTCTTGCAATCGTTACTTCCACCACCACCACTTCTTCATAGTACACGTTTTATTCAATGTTGGAGTCTTTGTGATTTGCATGTTGCCCCTGCCATATTTGCCCAACTGTTCATTTTTCTATATTTTGTGATTTTTTTGCGAGATCATTGTGACATTGCCTTCAATTCAACTTCCATCTTTGATCGCTCCAAGCCTCTCTGTCATCATGCAATCTCAACGTCTTGTAAGTAGATTCTTGCACTCTCCAAATGTGTTGCTAACATATTTTCTCTGGTGTCATAACTATATAGGGTTCATGATCAAGCTTGGAGTGTTTCACACTATGTAAGTATTATATATTATGGTTTTGGTCTTTACTAGTATGTAAATTGATTTTGAATGAAGGATTTTTACAGAATGGGTGTTGTGTTTGTGAACACATGCTCATTCTTGTTGTGTTTCCATCCTAAGCCTTCTTGTTGTGTTTCCACTTTAAGTTTTTTGTATTTAATTTTTGCAATGGTATGTATCCTTTATATTTTTTTGTTGCCATGTTTTTTCCCACCACTTTTACATTGCATATATTTTTAAATTAAATTTTTTAATTAAAAAAATGTAGACTACAAAAAATTGCAATGACATGGGCATTATAAGTAATGGTAGGGTACAAAAAAGGCCATTTTGGAAAATTAAATAATTATAGGAAGCTTTTAATTCGTGCTTTGGAGGTAAATAGCCCCTAAACAAATACCCTTCCGCCGCACGTGATGTACAAAAATCCTATAGAGTGACCCCCTCGTGAACCGAGAGGGTGGTTGTTTTGAAGTATGTAGGGTTAGTGAAATTTGAAATTGGGTTTGTCGGGTAGATTTTAATAGTGTGTTTCGGTGATATGCGGAGGATCTTTGAACCGAAAGGGTAGTTGTTTTGAAGTACGTAGGCTTACTAGAATTTGAGGCTGGACTTTGGAAGGCAGATTTTGATAGTGTTGTGAGCCTTAAAATTGCCCCCAACTGCAATTTGGCTCACAATTGAGGGTTTTTAGCAAAATTATTAGATTTGTAATAGGGAAATTTGGCCAAAAAACCATTTAGATTAAGGTAGGTTAGAAAGAAAGATCCTGCAAGGTTAGCT
This sequence comes from Polytrichum formosum, assembly GCA_964035585.1. NCBI lineage: Eukaryota > Viridiplantae > Streptophyta > Polytrichopsida > Polytrichales > Polytrichaceae > Polytrichum > Polytrichum formosum. The sequence continues at coordinate 14,365,486 of OZ037938.1, read as the reverse complement.
AGGGATGTTTTACCCTTGGGGTAAGAACCTTGGGCAAGTAGGAAATTAAAAACCGAAGGGATAAAAAGGAAATGCCCTTTATCCGAATTGGAAATGTTAAGGTAGTGGGCTAGTAAGTAAGTAGGTTAAGTTAAAAACAACCAATTCAAGCAAACAAAGTCAAGCGGCAAAAAAAAAAAAATTTCTGGAAACGCCAAGGAAGAAAAAATAGGTGACAAGTACAAACGTAAGAGATCTTGTCAACTAGGACAAGGAGGCCATGTTGCCATTCTTGCCAACCAAAATGTAATTCAAACCGAAATAGAAAATTCTTTCTAAGGGTTAGGGTCAAGTGAGGTGCAAGGTGGTATTCCCCCCCTCATTCACCACCGAGGGCTCAGTTTACACCGTTAAAGGAAAGAGACACCTCGGTTGAACGAAAGGAGGAAGGGGTCCAACTCTTCATTGAAAGGGGATAAAAAACCCTTCTTTTTATTGCAAAATGGCTTCATCTTTTTATTTTAGCACGGCGAAGCCCTTGCGAATTCTAGTTATGAATCTCTCTCTCTCCTTCCAATTCATAGGATGAAACTTTCTTTAATTCTAGTTAGGATAAATATCTCAAATTCTTCATTTATTATAGACATAAAGTAGAATTATCATAGTTAGAACTTTTAAAAGAAAGTAGTGTGTTTTTTAACACACCCCTAAGTAGCCGTGCCAATTCCAATAAAGTATAGTGGACTTGAAAATTATAATTTAGTCTTCAAATTTTGAGCGAATCTAGCCCTTATTGTTAGCTTTTCAAAAAACCTAAACTTGTTAGAATTGGAGTTAGTAAGCAAAAGTTATGAGTGTTTGAGTGAAGATATCTTAGCTGCCTCTAAAATTACAAGAGCTGACTTTGAAGGCTCATATCTAGAAGAGAAAATATACAGTTATTTTAATATTTGGATGATCATAGGTCTTGTTGTTAGCTTTTCATATTACTAAAAATTATTTCAATCGAAGCTTGTGAGCAAAAATTGTGGCCGTTTAAATGAAGGGTTGTCTACTGCCTTAGGAGTAGGGGTTCCACTCCGGCACCCGATTGGGAGCCCCTACGAGTATTCACCTGTGGGAAACTCTGACACCCGATTAGAAGCCCCCATGAGTGTTCACCCATGGGAGACTCCGGCACCCGGCTGGGAGCCCCCACGAGTGTTCACCCGTTGGAGACTATGATTTGTATTTCAGTCCTCTTTATATGTTTTGCATATATGTGGTTATAAGTTATTTTCTCATATCTCTTCCATTATATTTTTATTTACTACGAGCAATCTAATGTTTTACCTTCTTTACTCTCACTTTACGAGTAGTCAAAGGCTTCTAAACCCATTATCTTTGTTAATATTTGATACCATGCATAGCACTTGCAAAGAATTCCATACACCATTCTCACACCAGACATATCGATGTATAACATCACTTTATTAGAGAGAAACTAAAAAACCAAGAGATATGTTTGAAGTATTGTCCAACATAGGACATGATAGCGGACGTGCTATTCAAACCACTTGCAAAGGATACACCAACCATCGCCAAGCCAAGATGGAAGTCAACCGATAAGTTTTTTACCCTACGCCCTTCAATTTAGGAATGGAGGGAGCGCGGCAAAGGTAAATTCTAACCCCAACCCAACTATCTATGTAAGGCTAGGAGGCCATCATCCACCTAGCCGCCGAGAGGGGATTCCAACTTCTATATGTGAGGAGCCTCTCCGTTAAGTATTGTGGTAGTAGTTTCCATTCATAGCTCGTTCGTGTGTGGTGAAGCCATGTTAATCACCGGCATGACCACTCTGTGTGTTTGTAGGTGGTAAGATGGGAGTAATGACCCACGAAACCACCATCATATTGTTGGCCCCAAGGGTTGGAGGTGATGGGTCCAACCCTTGAAGATTGTGCAACAGGTTGAACACACAGGTTGTCTTATTCCCCGGTCTCATTAAGTTGAATTTTTGTGGTCAAACTGTGTTAAACTAATTCATAACCAACAAAATTCATACAATCCCCGTGAGAAAAAAACCAATCGGGAACTTAACTCGGAGGATTGATACTACCCTTCCAGCAACAAAGATCGGAGGTTGTAAGTATCAATCAACCTTCAAGAGACCCGCACAAGGCCTTGAAGGGTTCGGGTTAGGGTGTGCACCAAATAGGTAGGTGGTGATGCCATAATTTATGAACTTAATAATTTAGGCTTTGTTCAATCAACCATAACTAAGAATGAAGGTTGAGAAGGTGGGACTTAATCAAGGTTCCTCCTTTAGAGAATTTAATTCATAAGAAGTAAGGAATTATGTGTGGCCAAGGTAAGAAGTAAGGTTATTTTATTCATTAGGGTTAGGTTGCCCTGATTCCAAGGCTGCTGCGTCTGCGCGTAAACTAAGATATATTAAGCATTAGGTTAGAGAAATTGATAATTACCTTAGGTACTTATAATCTAGGCACAACCTACCGGAAGGATATGATGCGATTATCAAATCCCTCCACAAAACCAAAACATTCATTAAATATTATAACACCCGGGTTCAGCTTGGCCACCTGGCAAGGTAGGCCACCCTCATCGAAGGGCTTATGCAATACTTTTAGGCTTCCTCGGAGGGGGGTGTCCAAAAGCACCACAAGTGTGTTTCGATGATCTGTGGGGGGTTTCAGAACCGAAAGGGTGATTGTTTTGAAATAAATAGACTTATTGTAATTTGAGGCTGGGCTTTGGAGGGCAGATTTTGATAGTGTGTTTGGGTTGTCTGTAGGGGGGTCTCGGAACCGAAAGGGTGGTTATTTTGAAGTATGTAAGCTTAGTGAAATTTCAAGTTGGGTTTCCAAAGCAAATTTTGAAAGTGTGTTTGGTTGGTCTATGGGGGTCTCGGAATCGAGAGGGTGGTTGTTTTGAAATATGTAGACTAAGTGTAATTTCAGGGTGGGTTTGTGGGACAGATTTTGATAGTGCGTTTGGGTGGTCTATGGGAGGGTCTCGTAATCGAGCGGGTAGTTGTTCTGAAGTATGTAGGCTTAGTGCAATTTCAGGTTGGGTTTGTCAAGCAGGTTCTGTTAGTGTGTTTGGATCATTTGGTGGGGGTTCTCGTAATCGAGAGGGTGGTTGTTTTGAAGTACGTAAGCTTACTGTAATTGGAGATTGGGCTAGGGTAGACACATTTTGATAGTGTATTTGGGTTGTTTGTGTAGGGTCTCGGAACTGAGAGGGTGGTTGTTTTGAAGTACGTAGGCTTAGCATAATTTCATGTTGGACTTGTTGGTAAAATTTTGATAGTATGTTTGGGTGGTCTAGGGGGGGCTCGGAACCGAGAGGATGGTTGTTTTGAAGTATGTAAGCTTAGTGAAATTTCAGGTTGGGTTTCCAAAGCAGATTTTCACAGTGTGTTTTGGTGGTTTATGGGGGGGTCTTAGAATCGAGAGGGTGGTTGTTTTGAAGTATATAGGCTTTAATGAAATTCCAGGTTGGGTTTGCGGGGTAGATTTTCATAGTGTGTTTGGATGGTTTGTGGAGGCGTCTCGAAATCAAAGCGTGGTTGTTTTAAAATATATAAACTTAGTGAAATCTCAAGTTGGGTTCCCAATGCAGATTTTGATAGTGTGTTTGGATGGTGTGAGCTTTAAAATTGCCCCCAACGGCAAAGAGGCTCATAATTGAGGATTTTTAGCAAATATATTAGATTAATAATAGGGAAATGTTAAAGTAGTGGGCTAATAAGTAGGTTGGTTAAGTTAGGAGCAACCAATTTAAGCAAGCAAAAGTCAAGCGGCGGAAAAAAAGACTAATTCCGGAAGCGGCTAAAGAAGAAAAAAAGAGGTAACAACTATGAGTGTAAGGGATCTTGCCAACTAGGGCAAGGGGGCCATGTTGCCACCCTGCCAACAAAAATTGAAGTTCAAATTAAAATGAAAAAACCTTTCTAAGGGTTTGGGCAAGTGGGATGCGAAGTGGCGTTCGTCACCCCCCCCCCACATTCACCACCGAAGGCTTGGTTGCAACCATTGAAGGGAAGGGACCTTTGGTAAACGGGAGGCAGAAGGGGCCCAATCTTTTATTAAGGGGGATAAAAATCCTTTTTTTTCCTCATAATTCTTTCTCCAAATTTTTATTTTAGCACGACAAAGTCCTCTAGAATTTTAGCTAGGAAAAAATTTCTTAAATTCTTTATTTCAAAAGGCGAAGTGCTCTAGAATTCTAATTAGGAAGATCAAATATTCTCATTTCTTTCATTATAGATATAAGTTAGAATTACCCCAAGCACTTACAATCTAAGCACATCCTACCGAAAGGATATGACGCGATTACCATATTGCAAGCGCATATCTAAAAGACCAAATATACAATTGCTTTTATATTTAGATGCATTATAGGTCTTATTGTTAGCTTTCTAGGAAGTATAAGCTTGTTGCAATTAGAGTTAATGTGTAAAAATTACGAGTGTTTAAATGAAGGCATCTCAACTGCCTCCTAAATTACAAGCGTTGGCTTTGATATTTAAATGGGTTATAGGTCTTGTTGTTAGCTTTCTAGAAAACTAACAATTATTTCATTTGAAGCTTGTGAACAAGAGTTGTGGCCATTCAAGAAAATGGTGTATGTTGCCTTACGAGAAAAGATTCGTCCATCCAAGGTTAGAGGGTACGAGTTGGTATCGTGGACGGCCGAGAGTTGGAGTAGGGGTTCCGCACCGACCATCGTCAAGCCAAAATAGGAGTCAAGCGGTAAGCTCTTAAAACCTACACTCTTTAATTTAGGAATGGAAGGAGCACGACAAAGATAAAATCCTAACTCCAACCCAACAATCTATGTAAGGCTAGGAGGACATCACCCACGTAGTCGCCGAGGGGGGATTCTAACTCCCATGTGTGCGGAGCCTCTCGGTTAAGTGTTGTGGTAGTAGTTTTTTTATTCATAGCTCGTTCGTGTGTGGTGAAGCCGGGTATATCACCGGCATGACCATTTTATATGTTGTAGGTGGTAAAGTGGGAGTAATGACCCATGAAACCACCATCATGTTGTTGGTCCCAAGGATTGGAGGTGTTGGCCCCAACCCTTGAAGATTGTGCAACAAGTTGAACACACAGGTTGTCTTATTCCCCGGTACCATCAAGTTGAAGTTTTATGGTCAAACCATGTTAAACTAATTAACAACCAACAAAATTTGTACAACCCTCGTGGACAAAAACCAACCGGGAACTTAATTCGGAGGATTGATACTACCCCCTCCAGCGGCAAAGATTGGAGGATGTAAGTGTTAATCAACCTTTAAAAAACCTGCGCATGGTTCGGATTAGGACGTGCACCAAACAGGTACGTGGTGATGCCATAATTTATGAACTTAGTAAGATAGGCTCTGTTCAATCAACTATAAACTAAAAATGAAGGTTGAGAGGGTGGGACTTAATCAAGGTCCCCCCGTTTAGAAAATTTAATCCATAAGAGATAAGAAATTAGATGTGGCCCAAAGTAAAAAGTAAGGTTATTTCATTCACTAGGAATAGGTTGCTTTGATCCCAAGGCTGGTGCGTCTGCGCTTAGATTCGGATAGATTAGGCATTAGATTAGAAGAATTGATATAACTTAGATAATTACCTTAAGCACTTATAATCTAAGCACAACTTATCGAAAGGATATGACGCGATTACCAAACCCCTCCACAGACCGAAGCATTTATAAAAAATCATAACATCCGGGTTTGGCTTGGGCACTTGCCAAAGCAGGCCACCCTTACCGCAAGATTTGTGCGGTACTTTTAGGCTCCCTCGGAGGGGGGTGCCCAAAAGCACCACATAATTGGTGCGTGGAGGTCTCGAAAGCGAGAGGGTGGTTGTTTTGAAGTATGTAAGCTTATTGATATTTTTTGGAACATATTTTGGAACATATTTTGATAGTGTGTTTGGATGGTCTGTGGGGGGGTCTCGGACCCGAGAGGGTGGTTGTTTTTATGTATGTAGGCTTAATGAAATTTCAGGTTGGGTTTTTGAGACAGATTTTGATAGTGTTTTTGGATGATCTGTGGGGGATCTCGGATCCGAGAGGGTGGTTGTTTTGAAGTATGTAGGCTTAGTGTAATTTCAGATTGGGCTTAAGTAAACATCTTTTGATAGTGTGTTTGGGTGGTTTGTGGGGGGTCTCGGAATCGAGAGGATGGATGTTTTAAAGCATGTAGACTTAATGTAATTTCAGGTTGGGTTTGTGGGGCAGTTTTTTTTAATGTGTTTGGGTGGTGTGGGGGGTCTCGAAACTGAGAGGGTGGTTGTTTTAAAATATGTAGACGTAGTATAATTTCAGGTTAGATATTTGGGGCAAATTTTTAGTGTGTGTGAGCCCAAATTAATGCCCACATGTGTTGTTAACACTTGTAAAACATTACAAGTAGTGTTTTGTTGATTTATGATTATTCACAAAAATATAAAAAGAGTGAAGCTTGAAGAAAGCTAAGTTTGAAGCATTAGGCTTGTGTGGAGTGGATTTAAGTAGTATGAGGACATACCTTGGTAAAGTGTGGTAGGTAGAAAGCCAAGGTTAGTTAAATGTTTGAATTAGGATCTTTGTTGATCATTTGAGGGAGGAAGGCTTAGGAAATTAGATGAGAGCCTACAAAGTAGGAGGAGATTTCGAAGGCTTATCGAGAGCCTTGTGGATGGGATGAGTCCCTACTTAGAAGGAGAAGGTTAAGGGGTTGTGATTGGAGGCTCTAATCCTCTCACCCTATCCTTACCTCATGCCCTCTCTCCCTCTCAACTCACTATATAATCCCTCATTCTTCCCTCACTCATCCTCTCTTTCCTTCGTGCTCTTTGGCACCCCACGTGTTATAAGTGTGGGTGTATGGAAGCAAGATAGGAGCACATGTGTGTGCATGGTTTTGAAGTTAGGAGCCAAGGCTAGTTGGCCTTGAAGAGGGTTTGACCTCTTGTTAGCATTAGTTTGGGTGTGAAGGATTTTAATATAATTTATGGCTTCAAGTTGTAGTACTTGAGTTCATATTTCTTGGGTATATGAGTTTGCTAAGTGTCATCAATACTATTCCACTCGGGCTAGGACGAAATCGAAGGGTGGAGTACTTTTGGTGACATAAATGGTGCGTCCGCCGGGAGACTAGAAGTGCTTTTGGTTTAGTATAATAGTTTAGTTTATAGATGTCTATAGACGACGGAGATGTATCTATTATAGAGGAAGTAATAGAAGTAGAAGTTCATTGTAGTTACATAAAGAAAGAAATAGTCGATTGGGTGAACTATATAGAACGAGTGTACGGCCAATCTTTTGTATGTCCAATCCCGAATGCGAGGTGATTTAAACCTCAAGACCTTCGAAGGACGAAGCACTATCGGTACGACATATGGGGGTACCGCTATCTAGTAGCGGCCGCATTTCGAGCTCATCCCGCCGTTCAACGACTTTTGGCCTACGGAAACTCGAACGATACAACATATTGGACTAGAGAGGACGGAGAAGCTTATGCGGCATTGATGCGGCACGTCGTCGTTCACGGAGGTAAGGTTTGTGAAACTCCCATTTGTTCTTTGAATCGTGGTAGTTGATTGAATTTCATTTTTTATTTAGGGGAAGAATTATGGTGAAAATAAAATGCGTAATTCATATTCGCCGGGAGACAAGCGGCGGAGGAGAAAGACTTGGAAGGCGGTAGGAGAACTAGGAGTGGGAGACAAGTATGGAAGGAGCGCTCGTGAAAGGTTAGTTTTTTATTTTAAGTTATTTCAAAGTTATGCAATTTCAATTAAGGAGGGAGCGCGGCAAAGGTAACTACTCAACCTTCCTTGGGATGGCATAATTTAAGATCACATTAATAGGGCACGCATTAGTTTACTAAGAGGAAGAGGCATAATTAAAAATTAGGAATCTCAACTTTAAACATTCACTCCGGTGTGAGCGTTTAAAGTTCTCAACTAGGGGGTTATTGCTTTTCAATTGCAATTGTTGAAGTGTCGTTGTGTTTAAGCAATCACGGTCGAGAGAAGAGACTAACAAGCAGGAGGTAGCAAATTGCTTCAGGTACACAACCTTCTTCCAATTGAAAATTTAAATAATTAAAAAAGGATTTTTGTATACGTCTTTGTCGTTGACTAACGGAGAGGGTAATTCAAGACTTATAGTATAATGTGAGGAATCGAAGGGTGAAGCCTCGATTCCAAACATGGTACATAAGAATGGTCAGCCCCTCACGTGAGGTCTTGTTGCAAATGTTACGCGGAAAGGGGGTATGACGAGGTGATTCTCTCATTAACCTTGATGCTAACACGAGCTTACCATCCCCTATTTGGGATCGTTCATTGAAATTGCATGTCTCTATTCCTCACTTCCAAACTTTTTATCACACAAGCTAAGTGGTAACATTAAAGAGTGAGAGTTGTGAGAATTTTGATTGGTCAAAGTAAGGGTTGATCGCTACATTATGGATGCAAAGAAATACTAGATCTCAAAAGCCTAAGTTAGCATTAGGGTTAAAAAAGAATGTTATTAAGCGTAGGTTGTCTAATATTGAGGAAGTAGTAGAGGGAATAGATGATAATATAGAAGTTAGTTCAAATGTTGAACCATTAATTAGTCCATTAGTTGAAGTATTACCAATATCTACTCAAAGTGAGGAAGGTAATCTTCCTTCCGAATTGAGTAAGAAAATAATTAACAAGTCTAATAGAATTAGACAAGAAAACTTTGTGAGTACTAGTGGATCTAGCGAGAGAGGGTCACCTAGCACCATGGATCCTCTAGGGGGAGGTGGAATTCCACCTCCCATACCTCCCTTGCCTCCATTTCCTCCCATCGATCCATTGGTAAGGCCGAGAGGCCTACCAATAATCGTACCCCAAGGATTGGTTTCGGTAGATATACCGTCTAACCTCCCAAAATTCTATGGGACCAAGGATGAGGATCCGTCTAGGCACATGGAGAGATTCGTTGAGAGGGTAATTAGTTCATTAATTACCAACCAACAATATTGGTTAGTGTGGTTTCCTACGACCTTAGACGGGGAAGCTTACGAGTGGTATAGAGATCACGACGAGGGACACCATCCACGTCTCAAGATGTCCGATTTATGAATGCCTCCACCATTCCGGTAAATTTAGAGGTGCCTACTAATGGCCAGGGTCCATGTCCTCCACATGCTAACTCTATATCATATGAGTTGAGGGGTCTTAAAGAGGAAGTTGTGCATAAGGCCCCGGCATTAGCCGTTACCACTAGAGCAATGAGATGTAATGCACCATTAGAAGTAGAGGAGGAGGAAGAAGAGGAAAATCCCTTAGGAGAAATTCCTTATTTTTCGGATTTGGAGAATGTAACTAGAGAAGCTAGGAAGGCCACTAAGGCATTAGAGAGAGAAAATGAAATTGTCCATGAGAGGGAAAGGTCTAATGTCATCCATGATTTAGATGGTAGTGATGTAGGAGAGTGGGAAGGTCCGTGCATTCCCGTAGAGGAGTTTGATAGTGTTAGAAGGCCTAAGGCCGATAGAGTAGATGGATACGACCTTTGGGCCGACTTAAGCTCACTAAAGGCCGATATCACATTTGGTCAATTATTAGAAATTTCACCGGTAGCTAGGAAGACTTTGAAGGACGGAATGCCTGTGAATAGGAGGGCTAAGAGGCCAAAGACTAGAGTGTCGGCGAGGGTCCAAATGCAAGGGAGAACTCGGGAAGTCAAGGCGGTGGAGATTGAAGTAACGATGGTGGACAAGGTGGTTCCTCATGTATTGGTGGATGGTGGAAGTAGTCTCAATATTCTACCCGAGCACACTATGAGGAAATTGGGATTACGTTTGACCGGTCCGTCGCCATTCGTCATCAATATGGCTAACCAAAGTCCGGTGGTTCCGGTGGGGATTATTAAGGATTGTCGACTTAGCACGGGAGGTGAAGAATACATTGTGACCTTTCAAGTGATTAAGATGCACGACAATAAGGATGCATTTCCCATCTTGTTAGGACGACCTTGGTTAAGGATGTCTAACGCCGTAGTAGATTGGGGAGGACAAAAACCTTCTATCACTTATGGTCCCGTAGATAATAGGGTCAAGGTCTCAATAGCACCTTTAAATGGTTGGGTTAGGGAGGAGATTGATCCAATGTCGGATGAAGAGGAGAATGGCGGAAGTAATGAGAAATTTGAGGATACGTTGGTGGGGGTTGTTCAAAACAAGGAGAAGGCTAAAATGTATGTTGAAGAACATTGTGCACATGCAAATGGTACTACAAGAGAACACAAATCAAGCATCAAAGAGAACACCGAGAGAGAAGGTTGAGAGTTCTCGGCCTCTGGCGGCTATGGAGCTCGGCCTCGGGCTCGGCTATGGAGCTCGGCACGGCCTTAGGACCTCCCCACGGAGTTACGTACCTTACGCGCGGTATTAGGGTGGTTTTCCCGCGGCTATAGGACCAAGCCGGTTAGTAAGGTTAGGCAAAGGATATTAAAGAGGCATTGTTATTCAAGGTATATAGGAATGTTAAGATTCGGGCCAATACCAATTTTGAAAGACATTAGGAGTACTTTGGATATTACATTAGTATTAAGGAAACATTATGAATGTAGGATTTTGATTAATATACCAAGGGGACATTATGAGCATATCGGTAAGAATGTAGGATTTTGATCAAGGATGATTTTGATTAAATACAAAGAGCACTATGGAATTATTACATGATGAGAATATAGGACTAGGAAACATTCTACGCGGATGTTCCAAATATCAATCACCGGAATGGAATCAATCAAACACGAAGATTTGATTAACTCTCAAGGAGGAATATAGTGAAATCTTAGTATTTTGAACATTCAAATAGTAAAACAGTTATAACCGTTTAGGATAGATGGCATCTACATATATCAAAGATAGCTAGTATCTATGGAAGTGGAAGTTAACAACCACTCTTAGTATAGATTTTGGATAAGGAGAAAAGACTATATAAGGGAAGCAATTTAGGAGACCTACACCTCATTTTCTACACAACGAAGTTATCTTAAATTTGAGTGTCAAGAATCACTTGAAGCTTTTGTAACTCTCCTCTCGAGGAACTTTTGCAATATACTTATCTTTTCTACAATACGAGTGAACTCTCTTACCTCTCCCTCTCAATTTAAACTACGAGTCGTCAATGGTACTTTGTAGCTTAAGTGATTGAGCAACCGAGAGTAGAGTAGATTGAGTAGACTCTTTTGAGAAAGAACTCAAAAAGATAGTGTGAGGGTGAGAACAAAGCGCTCAAGACAAATTGGAGAATCAATGGGACTTTGAGAGAGATTGAATTGAGAAAGCGATTGTCAAACTTGAGTGACGGAAACAAGATTATCTCTCAAAGCGGAACTTATCATTTATCTCCTCAAAAGGGTACATGTGATTGAATGATTGAAGAATTATATGCATGTTATGCTTTAAGCAAAATCACTTAACGATTACAAACTCCTTCAAAAGAGGAGGAACTTATTATCATAAACTACATAATTGACTTACAAGTATTATGCATATTATATTATATAACATATGTTGGAGTATCGAACTTATTTTATGATTAACAAGAATGATGAAGACATAAATTTACATCAAAGTGTGAATCTATATGAATGAAGTAATATTGATATGAAATAATCTACTTACTACAATTGTTATTGAAACTTCTTTCTTTAAGTTTCTTTGTGAGTTGTTGGATGTCATTACAATTTGAAGGATTATCTATTCAAGAGAAGATCTCTCTCTCTCTCTTGAGCAAAACTCAAGAGAGATAGGTTTACTTCTCGTCATCAAGAAACACTTTGTAGTAAAAGTTCTTCTTCTCTTAAGATTCTTTGTGAGTTGTTGGATGTCATTATAAACTAAAGGATCAACTATCAAAGAGAAGAGTTCTCTCTCTTGAGTAAAACTCAAGAGAGTTATAATTACTATCGTCATCAAGAAACACTTGGAAGTTAAACGTGACATTGCTAAACAATCAATGATGTGTTTATGAAATTATAACTACTATATGCATACATGTCAAGTTACAATATTATAAGTAGTAACACTTGAGCTGAAAAAGGAAGACTCAAGAATATGAGATCTTCTTCCTCACTATAAGAGTAATATTACCATTGTGCGATTGATGTTATGTACTACGAACTCTAAATTGCCCACATATAACTTATTAGAAAATATATTGCTATCATGGATATTGTTACACCTCTTGAAACCTTCTCTAATCTAAGGATTCTTATAATCAATGATGCCTTACATTGGGAATGAGAATTTAAGATAATGAGATTGTGTTCACTCTAATAATATATTCATATCATAAGGAGAAGAGAGGAATTATTAATTAGAGGACCGAACATATTAATGAGGCACGGTAGTTCTCAAGCGAATATAAATTTACGTGATGTCTCACCGTGAGTCTTCTTGAGCTAAATTGCAAGGGAACGACCCATGGGGTCCATCATTTTGGCGACCATGCTGGGGATTCTTGCCATTAATGTGTCTCGGTAATTTAAGGGAAAAGGGAACAAAAGTGGATGTTCTTGACGTTAACATGTTTCGGTGATTTAAGTGTGAAAGAGACGAAAGTGGAGATTCTTGGCAAATGCGTTAACTAAGCACGTGGAGAATCACGCCAAGAAGATCGGATGACCACAACGTCATATCTACCAAATGGAACTTAGCACGTTCGGAGATAATGCGCCTTACTAGTAAGTATGTCAAATGAGAAGAGACATACGGAAGACGACCGGGAAATACGTGATGCGTTGAATGAATTAAACTTCATCACTTTTTGCGAGGTGATACTCAAGGAGACCAAAACTCAAGAGAAATTCTATCAAGTGGAGATTAAGGAGTCCCTACTTTACAAATTGTGGCACACAACAGGAGAAAATTCCAATGAACAACAAGCAAAATTGGAACATTAAAACAAAGGAGATTATAGCAAACGACCAAAAGGAACTAGTATCGAGTTGGCCATGGGAATATCCCGACTACATCAAAGAATCTAGCAAAGCGGAAGAATGGATTAGCACCAACCGATTTCTTGACTTAATGGTATGTATGAACCGAGTGTACAACGATCAAGCGTGGAGATCTTTTGAAGAAAGGCGAATTAGTTTCACGTACCAATCGGAGTTTGAGAAAAGAATCAAAGACTTACCCGAAGAATTACAAGCCATCATCTTTTCTAAGGTGTGGAACAAAGGCAATGATACATTGTGGGAATGCATGCCGGGAACAACAAATCAAAGTGGGTACCATTATAATCTAGAAGGATTCCTTTACGACTTATACTACACACGAGTAATGGTACCGGCTACGATCAATGATTCTTTGGTTTGAGAACATCCATTGCCGCGATAACTTACGAGAAAGACTAGAAGAAGGATCCGAAGAAAAGAAATTAATCGGACCACTTGAAGCCTCACATGTCGAAAGATCGATTTTGAGAAAAATTGAGGAATCAAACGTGAAAGGAGTATACGTGATTGATGATACTATAGAAGACATTGACACTAAAGGAATTGTGAGTCATTGGCCTTGGGAGTACCCGAAGTTTAGTTGGGACGAAAAGGTACTAACTCAATATGAAGGAGTAAAAAGGTTCCATGATTTGATGTGGAACATGCACAAAGTATATAAGAAAAAAACAACCAAGAACTTCATCAAGAAGCAAATCGGATTTACTTATCGATCGGAGTTCAAGAGGAGAATCTACGAACTACCGGAAGAACTACAAGCCAAGATATTTTCAAAAGTGTGGAATCACGGGAGAATTGGAATCGGGAAGTGGGCGAAAGACGCCACAAGTCATAGAGGGTACCACTACCCAAAAGAGGGACTATTATACAACATCTACTTTGAGAAGGTAATGATCAAACTTTACAACGGACTAGAAAGATTGGAAAATAGTGAGCGGGAGGTGACCAAGTTAGAAGATTGAAAAAAAAAATATATCAAAAGAGGATCCATTGGGGAGAAAGAGAAAAATTGATTAAGATACAAAGAAATAGTATGTCCTAAGAGCCGTACTAGCGAAAGGATGAATATAGATGCACATAGAAGATGCCGGGAGGGCCACTAGGGTGATCTAAGATCATGCCAAGTAGTGTTAACGTACGACAAAGAGGAAAAAAAGAATTGAGTCAAGAAGAATAGTGTGTCCTAAGAACCGTACTAGCGAAAAGATGAATATAGATGCATATAGTAGAAGCCGGGAGGGCCACTAGGGTGATCTAAGATCATGCTAAGTAGTGTTAATGTACGACGAAGAGGAAGACACTAGGGAGCGAAGTCGTTCGCCGCCATCTAGGAAAGAGGCCGAGGCCGAATGTAAGCACATTAACCGTATGCAACATGGAGTAAACCCCAATAGCGAGGAAGGAAGAACCGAGAGACAAAGAAAAAAAGAGCAGAACGATACGAGAGACGGGCTAGACAAAGAGCCGAAGGTCTTGATGTATCTAGATCACCATCCCCACCACTAACAAGCGATAACCTAGATCGACCATTACCCTACGAGTACGGAAGTAAGGAAATAAATAGAAAAGAACAAAACGAACAAAGAGACACAATCACACCATTAGGGACATTCGAAACATACACTAGAGAGGGGACACCTTGGAATATTAATTTCGATCAAGACACACAAGAAAACCTAGTAGAGGACGAATATTCAACAACAACTCAAAGTGGAGAACCAACATCAAGACAAATCAACCAAGCTTTTGAAGAATTTTTACAACAAGTAAGAGATAGTGGAGAAATATTTGACTATAGAGTACCAATTGTTACTAGCACAACAAGATCCGGAACTACGTCACTAGGAACAAATCCCGGAAGTTCCGGAGGAGGAAGGGGAAGTGGAACTATAGCCATGTCAGGAGGAGTGCCACCCGCCCCGAGAAGAGGAAAGATACCTCTCCCCACATACAAAGGAAAAGAGGATCCGGACACTTACATACAAGAGTATGTCAATATATGTCATGCCAATCAAAAAGGAACCGATGCGGAGAAACTAAGATTGTTTCCGGTGACTCTTAAGAAAAAGGCACTAGAATGGTACACTCAATTTCCCGCGAATCACTTTGTGAATCGGAACGACTTAAAGACAACTTTTATCCAACGGTTCTGATCGACCAAATCGGAAGGGGAGATCATCAACAACTTGTCACATGTAAAGCAAAAGAAAGATGAATCAGTGGAAGAATTTTATGAAAGAGTAATGGTAGCCGCCGCTAAAATTCAACCCGCACCGGGAGAACAAATTAGAAAAACTTGGTTCATAAATGGACTAAGAAAGGAATATGAGAAGTATGTAAACATCTTGCCAAGTGATACTTTGGAGGAAGCACTAGCTTCGGCACGAAAGATTGAGATGAGCAAGACAAAGAAAGAAAGAATGAGAGAAGAAGAATCAAGTGGAGATTCGAGTAGCGATTCCGATGATGAAAGAAGAAAGAAGAAAAAGGGAAAGGCTAAGAAAGCCAATATTACTAAGGATGATTTAAAGGCTCTTAAACGAGAGATAGAGGAACTGGCAATCAGTACTCGGAAGTTTAGAACGGGAGTCACTTGCCAGAAATGCCGGATTGAAGGTCATTATTCGAATGAATGCCAATTAAAGAATTGCACAAATTGCAATAGTACTACCCACAACACAAATGAATGTGTTTATGATGGAAGAAGGCGAGAAAGGAGATATGGAGTGAATCAAGTACAACCACAATTTAACAACAACCGGAGAAGGGCGGAAGCCGAACCTCCGAGATTTAGAGATGAAGATAGACCGCGGTTCGGGGAGAATCGGCGAGATATGAGATACCCCTATCAAGGGAGAGATAAGCAAAGGGATGAAGAATACCCTTATCACGGGCAGGAATACCGAAGAGGAGATCGGTACCCGTTTGATTATTACCGGAGGGAAGCGACATACCCCTACCGAAGCCAATACTACCCAAGGGAAGAAGCATACCCCTATTCGGGCGGCCCTAGAGGACCCATTAATCACGGGAGATTGGAATACCCCAGAGAGGTGATGGACAATATGAGCCAAAAGGCCGCGCCGAGAATCGGGTACACTGGCCTACCGCGACGGGAAGGCAACGCTGACGAGTGCTATTATTGTCATCAACCGGGTCATAGAAAACCAGAATGCTCATTGTTTAGAAAACACCAAGAAGAAGCGAATGATTATGCGAAGAAGCCCGCAGTGGCAGCGAATGTAGTGACACCAAGTGTGTGTGTAATGACGAGAGCCCAAAGAATGGCGGCAAAGGAAAACTCCAAGGAAGGGAGTGAATCGGAAGATGAAGATGAAGAAGATAAGAGAACGAGCGGAGACTCGGAGAATAGCGATAGTGATGATGAAAATGATACCATAAAGGTTATGGATGAAGAAAGCGAAGAGCTTAGTGAGAATGAGAATGAGCCAAAGAATAGGCGAAAAGAACACGAGTCACAAGTGTTGCGGGATGCACCGGAGGACTCGGAGTGGAAGAAAAAGCGGGAGATACACCGCCAAGTAACGAATACGATCAAGGAGATCCAACGGGAAGCGGGCAAAGATCTTTTAGAGCCAGAAGATCTGGCCCCAAAGTACCGAAAGTCAGCTAAGGGAAAAGCGACGAAAGAAGAACCCCGGACGAGGGTAGGACAAATTATTCAAAAAGTACTAGATTCAACTCAAGCGAATATCACGATAGGGAAACTTTTAGAGATAGCCCCTTATTGTAAAAGAAAAGTAATGGAAGCAATTTGCACGAACGGGCGAGATGAGAGGGAAGTCCCTCAAACATATCTCGTAGCCACGAAAGACTTTGATGAAGAGATGCCGATGATTGCGGTATGGGCGAAAAATCGGCGAATATCTAACGTATTACTAGATGGAGGATCGGAAGTCAACATAGTTACGGACACTTTGATGGAGAAATTGGGAATAGAAAAAACAACTTGAAGTGGCACCATTTACAATCAAAATGGCGGATCAAAGGAAAGTAATGCCACTTGGAATCATTAAGAACTTGAAAATCAATATTGGAGGATTGACCTTTAAGATTACCGTGACGGTGATTAAGATGGAGAATCAAGAGAATAGTTATATCAAAATGGAATGGATGTATGTATTGGTACTAATCGGAGACCGAGACTTCCGGATTCATCAAGACCAATCAATATCGAAGGATTTGATTGGGAAGCCGGATTGACCGACGAAGAGGAACAAGTAGTTTATCAAGCTTATCCAAGCTTACACCACATAGCCGATATGGAACTTGATGGATTAAAGCTATTATATGAAACCGAATGCAATATGGTTATGACAAGCATCGAAGGAGAAAACGTAGAGAATATCAACAAAAAAGGACCCAAAACAAATGCCAAGAGAAAGGAGAAACAAGTCCCTAAGCTCAAAGAAGGAACTCCAAAGCAAAAGGAAGACATGAAAGAGAGACCGGTCTATCCACCTCATTTTTATGAGATGAAGGAAGGAGAACAAGCAATCGATCGAACACCGGCATCCGAAGCGGTGAAAGGAAAGACAATCGCCGGGTGGACCATCGAAGATGAAGATATGATAAAAGAAATTAACTTGGGAACAACGGAGGATCCCAAAATGGTACGAATAGGAAAGGAACTTGACCCGACCTATGAAAACCAAGTGATTGAGATACTAAGGGATTACAAAGATGTATTCGCATGGACGTATGAAGATATGAAAGGGATACCACCTCACATTTGTGAACATAAGATAGAACTCAAACCAAATACCAAGCCGATCAAGCAAAGTAGATATCGGATGAATCCGAATTATGCGACGAAGGTGAAAGAGGAGATCGACAAATTACTAAAGGCCGGATTCATCTACCCGGTAGATAGAGCGGAATGGCTCTCACCTATAGTAATAGTACCAAAGAAGAATGGGAAATTGAGAGTATGCGTAGATTATCGAAATCTCAATGGAGCGACAAAATCTGACCCATTTCCATTACCATTCACGGAGGAGATTCTCAAGACGGTAGCCGGACACGAGATGTTGTCACTACTAGACGGATTTAGTGGTTACAATCAAGTAAGGGTAGCACCGAAAGATCAACCGAAAACTTGTTTTATTACGGAGTGGGGAGCTTATGCTACTAGAGTGATGTCATTTGGACTTATGAGTGCGCCCTCTACTTTTCAAAGGGGAGTGATGACGATTTTCGCGGAATTTTTAAATGATTTTATGAAAGTATTTTTGGATGATTTTAGTATATATGGGACAAAGGCGGATCATATCAAGCACCTTAAGCTTTGTCTTCAACGATGTAGAGAGTGTGGATTAAGTCTTAATCCGGAGAAGTGCATGATTTGTGTGACCTCGGGGAGATTACTTGGTCACGTGGTTTGCAAAGAGGGACTTTTGATAGATCCCAAAAAGATCTCCGTGATACAAAACTTACCACCACCAACAAATGTCAAAAGTTTACGAGCATTCTTAGGCTCGGTAACATACCATAGGAGATTCATATGGATGTTTGCACAAATTACGAGACCTCTTTATGCTCTCCTAAAAAAGGATGAAGCATTTGAATGGACGACAAATTGCCAACAAACATTTGAACTAGTCAAGAGACTTCTAACCACGACACCAATACTAATGGCTCCAAATTGGTCAATGGAATTCCATGTCCATTGTGATGCATCAAACATAGCCATTGGAGCGGTACTAGCGCAAAAGGTGAATGGAAATATTGACTCACCTATATATTACGCAAGCCGATTACTAAATCAAGCGGAGAAAAATTATAGTACAACGGAACGAGAAGCATTGGCAATGGTATATTCGGTAAACAAATTCCGACATTATCTTTTGGCGAATCATTTCGTGTTTTACGTGGATCATCAAGCATTGTTATACTTGATAAATAGACCGATAATCTCGGGGAGAATCGCAAGATGGATGCTTCTTCTACAAGAATACGATTTTGAGATTGTGTATATGCCCGAAAGATGACACGTGATGGCGGATCACCTCTCAAGAATCGATAATGGAGAACCACCCACCGGAGTAAAAGACCAACTGCCGGATGTCAACTTATTTTGTATGGAGGTACTAGAAGAAGAAGATGATTACATGGAAGAAAAGGAACGAGCAAGTGAAGAAAATGAACAAGGAAAGGAAAACGTGACACCATGCTTTGAATGGTACATGGTATATGTTCAACCAACGGAAGATTGGAGAAAACCGTTCAAAGAATACCTCAAGTATGGAAAGTTGTTAACAATAGGAACAACGGAAGAAGAACAAACACGCATAAGAAGAGCAAGTGAACCCTACATTATGGATGGCGAAAAATTGATACGAATTTCTCCTAGTGGAGAATAAAAAACATGCATAGAGGGACAAATTATTGAGAAAATCATCGCGGAAGCGCATGAACAAGAAGGACATCATCAAACCTTCGAAAATACTTGGTTCACCGTCTTAAGCGGACCTTATTGGTGGCCAACGAGAAAGAGGGACGTAGTGAGTTATTGTGGAGATTGTCCGGTTTGCTCACAACAAAATGAAGGGAGAGTACATGAACAAGAAAATGATACTCTAATACTAGATTCGGTAACGGAAGACGAATCGACCACGGAGGAAAAATCACGCTACGGATTGGAGAACACCTTATTTTGAGTACTTGCAAAATGGACAAGTACGTGGAGAAAACATCACCAATGAAAAACAACTCCAATGGGCAAACAAATGCAAGCGATTCATTCTCAACGGAGGAACTTTGATAAGACTCCTACCCAACGGAGATACACGAATATGCGTCACACGAAGTCGAGGAGGAAAACTCATAGCGGCCACTCACAACGCAAAAGGCAAGCATTTGACCTTACCTATGACTAAGCAATTAATATTCTTTAGTCCCTATTGGTGGCCAACAATTGATGAAGACATCAAGTATCATGCGGAATACGAATGTGAAGAATGCATGTTACAACTCGATGGGAAGCAAGAAGAGATGAATCTAAAAGGTAAACAAACGACTATATCAAAGGAGATCTCACCATCGGATTGGAGAAAACCTTACGTCGAATACTTATCATTTGGAAAGGTAATTAGCAAAGATTTGACCAGAGAAGAAAATGAACGAATTGCGAATAGAAGCCAATTCTTCGCCATCATAAATGGCAAACTCATGAAACGATTTGTTGCCAACGAAATACCAAAGGAATGTATATCGGAGAATCGGATACAAGGACTCTTAAAGGAACTTCATGAAAAATATCAAACATGTGAAGAAATGATAAAGCAAGCGACACAAGGACCATATTGGTGGCCTACAATGACTCGCGACATTCAAAGCTTTATCAAACAAAGAAATGGTACTAAACCAATAACACAAAAGAATGGTTCAATCAAAAGAGATTGGAGAGTACCAATAATGGAATGTTTGAACCATGGAAAAACCAAGAATCAAAATATACTTGAAGAAGAAAATGGAACTTACTTTATGGAAGAAGGAGAATTACGAAAGGAAGTAAATCAAGGAGAAAGTAAAATATGTATCGCAGAAGATCAAATCAACCATCTAATCAAAAGGGTACATGAGCAAAATGGTTATCATCTCAACTCAACCGATACAATTCAACAAATATTCAACGGGCCTTATTGGTGGCCTACCATAGCACAAGACACGGAACATTATATCAATGAAGAATGTCCGAAATGTAAGAAGAAAGCAACAACTAAAATACAATGCGGAGCAATTACCACCGATCCACAAGAAGATTGGAGGACACCATTTATTGACTACCTATCGCACGGGAGATTGACAACACCGGCAACAATTTCTCAAAGACAACAAATAGCGATAAGAAGTAGACCTTTTCAACTCATCAACGGAGACCAATTAATCAAAGAAGGAGCCGATGGCATGAAAAGGAGATGTGTATCCGGACCAATTACCGAGGCGATCATCGCCGAAGCACATGAAGGCATTGCGGGAGGACATTTCGCCGCAAACATCACATTACACAAAATATTAACGGCTCTTTATTGGTGGCCTACTATGAAAAGGGATGTGTATATGTATTGCAAACAATGCGACATATGCCAAAGAGTGGGACCAAAAGTAGCCAAGTCCGCGCAACCACTACACCCAATCATGCCTACGGAAGTGGTCCAAAGATGGGGATTGGATTTTATAGGACCAATCAATCCACCGGCTAAAGGTACTAAAAATAGATACATTATTACCGCCACGGATTATACTACCAAATGGGTTGAAGCAAGAGCACTTAAGGATAACACCACGGCATCAACCGCGAAATTTATATTTGAGGAGATCATCACCAAATTCGGATGTCCGATTGAACTAGTTAGTGACCAAGGGAGTCATTTTCTAAATGAAACGATCCAAATCTTAACCAAGACATTTATGGTCTTACATCGAAAATCGACAACTTACTACCCTCAAGCTAATGGCCAAGCCGAAAGCACGAACAAAGTCATTAAAACGACTCTTACCAAAATGGTAAACGCAAATCGCACGGATTGGGACACTAAACTATATGCGGCACTATGGGCATATAGAACGGCATACAAAGTCACCACCAAGCATACACCATTCTCATTGGTATTTGGAACGGAAGCATTACTTCCATTAACATTCATTTACCACGAGGAGAATCTTCAAAGGAATCAAGAATGGCACCCCGTTCTTAAACAGAGAATGGAACAATTAAAGACATTAGATTTGACCCGTATCGAAGCGGAGGAAAATATTAAGCATACTCAAACCATGAGAAAAAGGAGACAAGATAAAACATTAATTGAAGGCAAGAGGTGCAAACATTGCAAGAAACCCTCTTGTGACACTACGAAGAAAATTGAGAACACACATCAAGCAATGGAAAAATCAAAAGGGAACAAAATTCTCAAGTTTCACAAGGGTCAAAAGATTTTATGGCATCAACGCATGAACAAACCCGGTCCAGGCAAATTCCGAATTCGATGGAGTGGACCTTATGAAATTACAGAAACTTATAACAACAATACCGTGGATGTGAGCACATTGCAAGGAGAAACTCTTGGGAGGGTAAACATGAGTAAGATTAAACCTTACCATGAACCCCCTGAGGCAAAGGCCTATGTTCTAGAAGTTGATAACGCCACGATCTCACCACTTGACAATACAAGTACAAATTGTCTAAACGGATCCATTGATACAAACCACCACAAGGAAGAATCAAGCCATTCAAGGAAACCATGCTCATTTTACGAAGGACAAAGAGTGGTGACCAAATATATATCAAACAAACAAGTCAACATACCTTTTGAAAAACACGAATGGGTGGGACCATACACCATCACAAGAATCCATGATGACGACACCATTGAGATGAAGACCATTCATCAAAAACAATTGGGACGATGGCGATCAAAGATGTTTTTACCATATGAAGGGATTAATACCAACCAAGTTAACACTTTTGATCAAGGAGGCATGAAGATTTTTACATCCCCAGATTATGATGAAGTACATTACAAAATACATGAGTGTTATTCTATACAACCAATGAGAATACGGACTTTGGATGAAAAACTTATCAACGGTGCCGAAACGACAAAAATCGGAAGAATAGTCACTAATTTGCAAACAAAAAGAGTTAATCGCGAGAAGGATGCACCAATTACATATTCAACGGAGAACTTACACACAAGCACATTGTGTGATTATTATCCAGACATGAGCTTCAAGGACGACACACATGACAAAAGGACCAAAGGATCTTCAAAATTTAAAACAACAAAGATGTTAACTACAAAACAGTTACAACGCATGTATCAGAATTGGGGTCTAATCTACATAGCGCTCATAATCCAAGAATGGTACTTACAGACATGGAATCCACCCATTCATCCATTCAAAGACACCCAACGGAGCGTTGATGACAATATGGGTATTAAAAAGACTAACTATGCGACTCAAGTTACGACAGGAGAATTTCAGCAAAAATATAGATATGTGAAGTCAATTATTCAAAGCAAAATTCAAGGGGACCAGAAACCAATTTATACAATAGTTTTGGTAACCATAACAAGAATTAAATCCAATTTTGATTTTTATTGGAGGGGTCCGCACAAGGCATACCCCAAGAAAGTAAAGGAGCCCACTACACAAGGTAATGTTCTCCTTGTTGAATCTTCAAAAACGTGCAGAAACCACACATATCTGCACAAGAAAAGCCACGCAAGTCAAATATATTGTTTAATTAAAAACAAAGGGCAATTTATCTCCGCATTACCACAACATAATTTGACCAGCTTAGTGTCTAAGCCAAACAATATTAGTAACCAGGTAATGAGTGGGAGTACCTCCAACAGACCAAGAACCCTAACCAACCTAACAACTTTCATCATGTTTAAAACCAGGGTCCTTAAACCCAGACAAAGCCCACTTAGCATCCATAAACAACACTTTAACCTCCGACTACAGTTTGCAGTTCACAAGGCGTTTGCAGTTCACAGAGAGTTTGTAGTTCGCAAAGAAATTGCAGTTCACAAAGAGTTTGCAGTTGTCAGTAGAGTCAGGCCCACCATAGGCGA
Organism: Polytrichum formosum; assembly: GCA_964035585.1. Taxonomy (NCBI): domain Eukaryota; kingdom Viridiplantae; phylum Streptophyta; class Polytrichopsida; order Polytrichales; family Polytrichaceae; genus Polytrichum; species Polytrichum formosum. Next base: position 14,341,904 of record OZ037938.1, on the reverse strand, counting down.
GCATTCAACCATGCGGATTTCCAGTAAGGAGAAAGGCAAAGCTGCCCAGATGAGAAGTATAGAGGATGTCATATTTAGCATGGAGATGGCAGCTCTTGACTTCGAACCATCAAGAGAAGAGGAGACCTTTCTCCAACTCATTGGACTAGATAGATTTGTAACACGAGTGACCTGGGAGATTTTCAACCTCTCAGTGGTTCAGGAAATCATTGCAAATTTGAATTTGGACACAATGCAATCAGCTCTCAATGGCCAGACATTTCCAGTTTTCCCAAAGGATTGGAAAAACAAGATCAAGGCAATTTTCTACCTCAATACATTTTCTGCGACACGGGAGCCAGGCACTCCAAAGGTTACACCTACAGACATATTTCCTAATTTCAACGACAGGGTGAAGAACCGATCAGGAACGTGCAAAATAGGAGACTGCACCATACAAGAGGCGAAACGGCCTTTGAGGGTCTTCACTTCTCTTATTCTGTTGAGAACAAATGCCAATACTATCTCCTGCCAAGCCGTTGCCTACATTACTGATGCTCTAAATGGTAAAACAATGGATTGGCCTGCAATCTTTAGAGAGAACATGTTGACAGAGCTCAAGAGTCTTAAAGAAGAGCTATACAAAGACAAAACTACAATGCTGAAAACAATGGTAGGGCCTCCCCTTACCATGCTACTCCTCACTGAAGGATTGCTGAGCGTTTAGCAAGAAATAGGAGCAGGTATTTTGATACCTTCGCAATTGGTACAGAAACCCAACAAAAAGAGGAAACCTGAGCATGAATTGGTACAGACAAATGGTACTTCATCCAAGGAGGGAGAAGAACTCCAGATTTTGGTTGCTAACATGGAACCAACAGCAACCACAAATGTGCTTATAAGCACAAATGGTACATCAGATTTCAAGCAAGCAACATTGAAGGATATCCATCAGAAAATCTCTTAAGCCAACCAACTTTTGGAGATTTGGATCATAGATTCAACCAATACACTACAACACAGAGGAGAAATTATTACAGGCTCCAATCAGGAACACCTACCTTCACTCGACAAAGTTTTGGAGTTACAATTGCGACTTCAGGACCTACAGCGGAAATGCGATGCGGCAGAGGAACAAAATAGCCATCTCGCTGCCACCCACCAACTAGAGATGACTGAGATTCAACTACAATATCAACTACAGAACAACTCCTACGCCGAAACAGAGGAGAAAACCCGGCAAATCCTCACGGACACCCAATCACAGCTGAAGGATTTCCAGCAAAAATATGAAGTGCTCCACAACCAGTACACTGCGGCGATAGAGGAGAACCGCCAGATCGCCGAAATTGCTCGGCAGCAAAAGAGACAAGTTCAAAACCACCAAGAGCAGGCCCAAGAAGAACACAAGTACCGCAAAGACATCGCAGCTATGGCGGTACACTGACTCGAAGAACTTCGGAGCAGTGTCTCGGAAATTCGGCACGACACTGAGACACAATTTCAAGCTTTCCAAGGCAAAGTTAACTCCTGCACAACCCAACTGACTACATTAGCTGCAGCCATCCACACACAGGCGAACCCAAATCGCCTAATGGAACTAACCAAAATAGAGGCTTTCGACCTCTGGGTACAGGAGCGATCCACCTCCGACACCGAACGAGAAAATTCCATACAGACTCTTCTGTAGAGAGTCACAACAAAAATTAGCCATACACTGAAAACTCTTAAAACAGAGTTACACCAAGCAACCACCGAAAGAGACAATCTCTACGGGAGATTGGAGCAACAGGAGGAAGAGGCCACTCAGCATCCGAAATGGAACGATCTGTTAGGTTTTACCAATATAGAAGAACCCGGAAACCTCATCACAGCCACAATGAGGAACCTTCCACCTCCGATTAGCATCTACCAATACTACCAGGCTTATAAGCCAATGATTTTTACATGGAGCAACCTCCCAGATCTTAAATTCCAAACCCACTTATCGACAGAGCAGTTTCAACTTTTGTGGGCTAAAGCAAATTCAGCGGCTAAGGACACTCTTACATTCATGTGGGTCCTAAAAGACCTAATAGTGCCCAAGGGGGTGGTAGAGACGACAACAGCGAACCCAACATTCTATCTAACTAGGTTCTGCACTACCGCTCTCACGCATATCAACCGCCACCACGAGGAGTTCTACGCCAACATCGACAATCGGAACTGTCTTCCTCAGATCGAACCCTACGACCCAGAGATGATCAAGGAAATTCAACAAATGGCCAATGATCAGTTTCCAGAATTTCTCTCCGCATTGGACGTGTTAGCAGAACAAGACATCGATCTATTGCATGAAGCAGCTCAACAACATCAAAACCTGGTTCGGAAATTTCCCGACTCTTTTCCACCAGCCTTTCATAGAATCCAGTTACACGGCTATATAGCGAGGGCCTTAGAAGATCGGAAATTTACACTTGAACAAAGACAAATCTCTACGCCGCATGCCCGCACTCTCCTCTACCTTCCACAGTACGACCCAGCAAGTATGAAGATCCATAAGAGATCCTGAGGGCAGGATCTCACTTTGGGGAGGGGCTAAAATGTTGAAGAACATTGTGCACATGCAAATGGTACTACAAGAGAACATAAATCAAGCATCAAAGAGAACACCGAGAGAGAAGGTTGAGAGTTCTCGGCCTCTGGCGGCTATGGAGCTCGGCCTCGGGCTCGGCTATGGAGATCGGCACGGCCTTAGGACCTCCCCACGGAGTTACGTACCTTACGCGCGGTATTAGGGTGGTTTTCCCGCGGCTATAGGACCAAGCCGGTTAGTAAGGTTAGGCAAAGGATATTAAAGAGGCATTGTTATTCAAGGTATATAGGAATGTTAAGATTCGGGCCAATACCAATTTTGAAAGACATTAGGAGTACTTTGGATATTACATTAGTATTAAGGAAACATTATGAATGTAGGATTTTGATTAATATACCAAGGGGACATTATGAGCATATCGGTAAGAATGTAGGATTTTGATCAAGGATGATTTTGATTAAATACAAAGAGCACTATGGAATTATTACATGATGAGAATATAGGACTAGGAAACATTCTACGCGGATGTTCCAAATATCAATCACCGGAATGGAATCAATCAAACACGAAGATTTGATTAACTCTCAAGGAGGAATATAGTGAAATCTTAGTATTTTGAACATTCAAATAATAAAACGGTTATAACCGTTTAGGATAGATGGCATCTACATATATCAAAGATAGCTAGTATCTATGGAAGTGGAAGTTAACAACCACTCTTAGTATAGATTTTGGATGGGGAGAAAAGACTATATAAGGGAAGCAATTTAGGAGACCTACACCTCATTTTCTACACAACGAAGTTATCTTAAATTTGAGTGTCAAGAATCACTTGAAGCTTTTGTAACTCTCCTCTCGAGGAACTTTTGCAATATACTTATCTTTTCTACAATACGAGTGTGAGCCCAAATTGATTTCCACATGTGTTGTTAACACTTGTAAAACATTACAAGTAGTGTTTTGTTGATTTATGATTATTCACAAAAATATAAAAAGAGTGAAGCTTGAAAAAAGCTAAGTTTGAAGCATTAGGCTTGTGTGGAGTGGATTTAAGTAGTATGAGGACATACCTTGGTAAAGTGTGATAGGTAGAAAGCCAAGGTTAGTTAAATGTTTGAATTAGGATCTTTGTTGATCATTTGAGGGAGGAAGGCTTAGGAGATTAGATGAGAGCCTACAAAGTAGGAGGAGATTTCGAAGGCTTATCGAGAGCCTTGTGGATGGGATGAGTCCCTACTTAGAAGGAGAAGGTTAAGGGGTTATGATTGGAGGCTCTAATCCTCTCACCCTATCCTTACCTCATGCCCTCTCTCCCTCTCAACTCACTATATAATCCCTCATTCTTCCCTCACTCATCCTCTCTTTCCTTCGTGCTCTTTGGCACCCCACGTGTTATAAGTGTGGGTGTATGGAAGCAAGATAGGAGCACATGTGTGTGCTTAGTTCTTAGGAGAAGAGCCAAGGCTATTTAGCCTTGAAGAGGGATTGACCTCTTGTTAGAAGTAGATTGGGTTTAAGGAATTTGGAGTTTGATTGTAAACTTCAACTTGTTGCATTGAGATTCATATTGAAGTGAGAGAGTTCAAACTTGTTTAAACTTGTGGCATTTAGAGTGACTAGATTGTACTAGGTGCATTACTTGTAGTGTTTTATTAGTTATGAACTTGAGCAGAACTTTATAGTGAGAGATTTGTCAATTATGGATGATCAGAGTGTTCAATGGGTATGAAAATTTGAGGAATTGTTTATTATAAAGTATGGGAGTTGTTGTAAAAATTTGAGAGCTTCAGTCATTGGGATGAAAGAGTTATTAAAAGTTGAAGGGGAGGGTGTCTAGGAACAAAGCAGCAAGGTTTGAAAATATGTATCTCTTAGAGGGTTATAGATATGGATACCAAAATTTGACACTACCTTTTGAACTTATATATCTATCTTGTGTCAAAATTTTAGATTGATTGGACGTAGGAGTTGGAAGTTATTAGAGTTTTAATGACCGGATGCTTTATCACAGCATTCATACTAAGTAGTTAGAGTTAGAATTTCATGCATAACTTTTGCATATGATCTCTGTTTGTACCAAAATTTGATGTGGAGATTTTTGATAAGGTAATTAACAAGTGTACCAAATTTTACTTGAATAACATAAGTTGGGTGGGAGTTATACTATTCTGAAGTTTAGTAGGAAGACATTGATAGAGATTTATATCAAGAAGAACTTAGAGAAGGAAGGGCAAGGATAAGTATATAAGTATTTTTTAATACTTGTATTTAAAGCCTATGTGCTCATGGAATCCACAAGCGAAGTATCATGTACCAATACGGAATCAACCACGACGACATGTGATAGCACGGAATCAATAAGCGAAAACTCATGTAGTAGTGTGGAGTCGACGGCAAGGACTCGATTCACAAGAGGGATATCTTTGAAGGCATGCGTGGCCAAAGCGGCCGGGTGGACATTAGAAAAGGCTAAGGATATAACCTTGCCCGACATTAAGGAATGTAAAACTACATAGTGTGGTGTTAATCAAGTTGTGTATATTCCAAGGGTAGATTGAAATTATATATTGGGTTACAAAGAGAGAAGTCTCTACATGTCATTATAAACTTTTCCACTCGGGCTAGGACGAAATCGAAGGGTGGAGGATTTTTGGTGACAAAGTGATCCTTTTGCGTACAATCATTGAGCTTCCTATAGTCTACACAAACTCTAAGCTTCCCATTTTTCTTTTTCACTAACACCATGGGAGAAACCCAATCCGTAATCTCTACCGGCTTTATAAACCCAGCCTGCAACAACCTCTCTAATTCTGCTTTGACTAATAATTGCAATCTAGGATTCATCCTTTTTTTTTGTCTCATCGGTTTAAAGCCCGGAACTAACGGAATACGATGCTCAACCATCTCTCTAGGAATCCCCTTGAGTTCATCGTATGACCATGCAAAGGTATCACTAAATTCATCTATCAAATCGCTATACTCTTTTATCTCCTCGTCATCGAGTTTAGAACCCATCTTCATTGGTCTAACCTTGCCATTCTTCATTTTGACATCCACAAACTTCCAATCTTCTTTGACCACTCGGGTTTGCTCCTCGGTATCTCTATACCAATCGTTGGGGACATTAGGATAATCCTTGATATCATGACCCGCTATAATGCCCGTAGAAGTAGTTTTAAAATGCAAAGCGGGCTCTAATTTTAAGAGTTCTAACATGGCCTCCTCATCTTGAGTCCCATCTACATGTACCAAACTCACATCACTCAACTCAATATCATCTAACCATGGAGTGAGTCCTCCCTTCATCCATTCCTCCTCCGTGAGAACCTCACATGGCTTTAAGGACAAATAATCTTCTCTAGACACATCATCTTGGAGGATACAACTATGAGTCATCATCATGACATCGCTAATGGACTCCGGGTATTGTCTTAGCCAATGTGTAAAATCTCCATCAACATCTTGATTGTAAAAGCTAGGACCTAAGAACCCGTTAGAGGAATACATTTTAGCCTTCTCCTTGTTTTGAACAACCCCCACCAACGTATCCTCAAATTTCTCATTACTTCCGCCATTCTCCTCTTCATCCGACATTGGATCAATCTCCTCCCTAACCCAAACACTTAAAGGTGCTATTGAGACCTTGACCCTATTATCTATGGGACCATAAGTGATAGAAGGTTTTTGTCCTCCCCAATCTACTACGGCGTTAGACATCCTTAACCAAGGTCGTCCTAACAAGATGGGAAATGCATCCTTATTGTCGTGCATCTTAATCACTTGAAAGGTCACAATGTATTTTTCACCTCCCGTGCTAAGTCGACAATCCTTAATAATCCCCACCGGAACCACCGGACTTTGGTTAGCCATATTGATGACGAATGGCGACGGACCGGTCAAACGTAATCCCAATTTCCTCATAGTGTGCTTGGGTAGAATATTGAGACTACTTCCACCATCCACCAATACATGAGGAACCACCTTGTCCACCATCGTTACTTCAATCTCCACCGCCTTGACTTCCCGAGTTCTCCCTTGCATTTGGACCCTCGCCGACACTCTAGTCTTTGGCCTCTTAGCCTTCCTATTCACAGGCATTCTGTCCTTCAAAGTCTTCCTAGCTACCGGTGAAATTTCTAATAATTGACCAAATGTGATATCGGCCTTTAGTGAGCTTAAGTCGGCCCAAAGGTCATATCCATCTACTCTATCGGCCTTAGGCCTTCTAACACTATCAAACTCCTCTACGGGAATGCCCGGACCTTCCCACTCTCCTACATCACTACCATCTAAATCATGGATGACATTAGATCTTTCCCTCTCATGGACAATTTCATTTTCTCTCTCTAATGCCTTAGTGGCCTTCCTAGCTTCTCTAGTTACATTCTCCAAATCCGAAAAATAAGGAATTTCTCCTAAGGGATTTTCCTCTTCTTCCTCCTCCTCTACTTCTAATGGTGCATTACCTCTCATTGCTCTAGTGGTAACGGCTAATGCCGGGGCCTTATGCATAACTTCCTCTTTAAGACCCCTCAACTCATATGATATAGAGTTAGCATGTGGAGGACATGGACCCTGGCCATTAGTAGGCACCTCTAAATTTACCGGAATGGTGGAGGCATTCATAAATCAGACATCTTGAGACGTAGATGGTCCCATTTGTCTAGGTGATTGTGTGACTTGACCTCCTTGCCCCGGAAGGTTTGTATTTCCATCATAGTAGAGGTTGGAAGGTTTAAGGTTATTAGTGCCTTCACTTTGTGGATGGAAAACTCTCATGACATCTTGACCCGATTGTTGTGTGTTGGTTGGAGGGTTTGGTGCTCCACCTACCTTATCCGGATGACGACATTGGTTAGATGGATGTGAACCTCCACAATTACTACACCCTTGACCTTGGTTTTCCGACCAACATTGTCCTACAACATGATACCTCCCGCAAAGATGGTGAAATTCTTTCTTCTCGGTATTTTGGTTATTTTGACCTCGAGGAGGCGGACCCCGGTTGTTTCCTTGGTTTTGATTTTGATTTGAACCTCTTTGGTTTTGTTGCGGACCGTTATTGTTCATTCTTTGATTGCGATTTGGCCCATTTCTACAAAACTGAGGCGTATGACCGTGTTGTTGACATTGAGTACACCAAAATCCCGATGAGTGATTACCCGACTCGATTTGAGGTGGAGGACCGGGTTGTTGATTTTTAATTAACAAGGCCATTTGGTCCGTGAGATTTTGGAATTGTTTCAACATCGCCTCTTGAAACCCTAGTTGAGTAGCACCTAACCGTTGCTCTACTTCTTCAATTTGAGGGTCTGTTCTAGGGGCCGGCAATGCTAACATGGGTGGGGGAGCCTTCACCGCTAAGGGAAGCGAGACAGCTTCAATGGAGACATATGGAAGACGGTTAAATGGCCTAGTTGGATCCACTCCTGATTTAGGTAGGAGAGGGATGAATTGAGGGATTAACTCATCCTCTTTCCTCCATAACCGCTCATAATCTCTCTCGATATGTTCCATGTCTCTAGCGGCTACCTTAGCCTCGGCTAGGGTGCGAGGGTTTCTTTCTAACACACCCCTAATAGTATTTGCTTTGACAAACCCTCTCATAAAGAATTGCATTAGGGTATCATCGTTGAGCAAAGTACCTACGTATCTTGCGCACACTAAGTCAAATCTCCTAATATAGGCGGAAATCTCTTCATCCCTCCCTTGCCTCATAGTCATTAAGGCTCTAAAAGCCATACTTTGACCGACTTCGGGTCGAAATTCATTTAGAAACTCTCGTTGTAATTGATCCCAAGTTTGAAAGTGTCCCTCGTCGTGATCTCTATACCACTCGTAAGCTTCCTCGTCTAAGGTCGTAGGAAACCACACTAACCAATATTTTTGGTTGGTAATTAATGAACTAATTACCCTCTCAACGAATCTCTCCATGTGCCTAGACGGATCCTCATCCTTGGTCCCATAGAATTTTGGGAGGTTAGACGGTATATCTACCGAAACCAATCCTTGGGGTACGATTATTGGTAGGCCTCTCGGCCTTACCAATGGATCGATGGGAGGAAATGGAGGCAAGGGAGGTATGGGAGGTGGAATTCCACCTCCCCCTAGAGGATCCATGGTGCTAGGTAACCCTCTCTCGCTAGATCCACTAGTACTCACAAAGTTTTCTTGTCTAATTCTATTAGAATTGTTAATTATTTTCTTACTCAATTCGGAAAGAAGATTACCTTCCTCACTTTGAGTAGATATTGGTAATACTTCAACTAATGGACTAATTAATGGTTCAACATTTGAACTAACTTCTATATTATCATCTACTCCCTCTACTACTTCCTCAATATTAGACAACCTACGCTTAATAACATTCTTTTTTAACCCTAATGCTAACTTAGGCTTTTGAAATCTAGTATTTCTTTGCATCCATAATGTAGCGATCAACCCTTACTTTGACCAATCAAAGCCTCACAAGTTCTCTCTTTAATATTTCCGCTTAGTTCGTGTGATCATTGTTTTGGAAGTGAGGAAATAGAGACATACAATTTTCAATGAACAATCCCAATCAGGGGATGGCAAGCTCGTGTTAGCATCAAGGTTAATGAGAGAATCACCTCGTCATACCCCCTTTCCGCGTCACATTTGCAACAAGACCTCACGTGAGGGGCTGACCATTCTTATGTACCATGTTTGGAATCGAGGCTTCACCCTTCGATTCCTCATATTATACTATAAGTCCGGAATTACCCTCTCCGTTAGTCAATGACAAAGACGTATACAAAAATCCTTTTTTAATTATTTAATTTTTCAATTGGAAGAAGGTTGCGTACCTGAAGCAATTTGCTACCTCCTGCTTGTTAGTCTCTTCTCTCGACCGTGATTGCTTAAACACAACGACACTTCAACAATTGCAATTGAAAAGCAATAACCCCCTAGTTGAGAACTTTAAACGCTCATACCGGAGTGAGTGTTTAAAGTTGAGATTCCTAATTTTTAATTACGCCTCTTCGTCTTAGTGAACTAATGTGTGCCCTATTAATGTGATCTTAAATTATGCCATCCCAAGGAAGGTTGAGTAGTCACCTTCGCCGCGTGTCTCCCGGCGAATATGAATTACGCATTTCATTTTCACCATAATTCTTCCTCTAAATAAAAAATGAAATTCAATCAACTACCATGATTCAAAGAACAAATGGGAGTTTCACAAACCTTACCTCCATGAACGACGACATGCCGCATCAACGCCGCATAAGCTTCTCCGTCCTCTCTAGTCCAATATGTTGTATCGTCCGAGTTCCCGTAGGCCAAAAGTCGTTGAACGGCGGGATGAGCTCGAAATGCGGCCGCTACTAGATAGCGGTACCCCCATATGTCGTACCAATAGTGTTTCGCCCTTCGAAGGTCTTGAGGTTTAAATCGCCTCGCATTCGGGATTGGACATACAAAAGATTGGCCGTACACTCGTTCTACATAGTTCACCCAATCGACTATTTCTTTCTTTATGTAACTACAATGAACTTCTACTTCTATTACTTCCTCTATAATAAATACATCTCCGTCGTCTATAGACATCTATAAACTAAACTATTATACTAAACCAAAAGCACTTCTAGTCTCCCGGCGGACGCACCATTTATGTCACCAAAAGTACTCCATCCTTCGATTTCGTCCTAGCCCGAGTGGAATAGTATTGATGACACTTAGCAAACTCATATACCCAAGAAATATGAACTCAAGTACTACAACTTGAAGCCATAAATTATATTAAAATCCTTCACACCCAAACTAATGCTAACAAGAGGTCAAGCCCTCTTCAAGGCCAACTAGCCTTGGCTCCTAACTTCAAAACCATGCACACACATGTGCTCCTATCTTGCTTCCATATACCCACACTTATAACACGTGGGGTGCCAAAGAGCACGAAGGAAAGAGAGGATGAGTGAGGGAAGAATGAGGGATTATATAGTGAGTTGAGAGGGAGAGAGGGCATGAGGTAAGGATAGGGTGAGAGGATTAGAGCCTCCAATCACAACCCCTTAACCTTCTCCTTCTAAGTAGGGACTCATCCCATCCACAAGGCTCTCGATAAGCCTTCGAAATCTCCTCCTACTTTGTAGGCTCTCATCTAATCTCCTAAGCCTTCCTCCCTCAAATGATCAACAAAGATCCTAATTCAAACATTTAACTAACCTTGGCTTTCTACCTACCACACTTTACCAAGGTATGTCCTCATACTACTTAAATCCACTCCACACAAGCCTAATGCTTCAAACTTAGCTTTTTTCAAGCTTCACTCTTTTTATATTTTTGTGAATAATCATAAATCAACAAAACACTACTTTTAATGTTTTACAAGTGTTAACAACACATGTGGACATCAATTTGGGCTCACAAAAGTGTCCTTGGAACATGTCCATATTGGTTTGGATGCACCCTAGAAGGTGATGGAACAACGGGGGTAAGTTAAGGAGGAGGACCAAAATCTATGATAGACAAAAGGAATGGAGGAATGGAATGATAATTTGGCAGAGGCTATAACATATCTTGATATGTAAGACGGTTGGCCTAGAGTCGATACATGCCAACAATGCATCACATGGAAGAACAAAGACAAACACATCCAGTGTCAAATAAACATCCATATGAAGCTACTAGTGAGGTACCATGTCACCACTAGACCGTGAGGAAGAGTTCACATATTGGCAACCATGTGCATGTTTGATGCCCTCGAGTGGTGATGAGGATGGCAAGGGGCGGAAGATTTGCTTGGACAAGGGGATTGTCTATGACACCATCCTCCAAGGGCTCCTTGGAGTAGTTGATTATGGACATCATATCATAGGCCGCGTCATAGAAGAGGCTTTGCAAGTTGGAGTTGTTGGCCACTTGAATCAAGCCCTCGAAGAGATGAAGCACAAAACCAAAACCAAAACACTAGAAGAGGGGTGAGGGAGGGGGATCCATGAAATTGAATATGCATTATGTGGTGCTTTTGGGCCACCCCCCTCCGAGGGAGCCTAAAAGTGTCACACAAACCCTTCGGTGCGGGTGGCTTGCACTTGCAGGTGCCCAAACCGAACCTGGATGGTGGGTGTATAAGTTGAATACTTAGATTTTGGAGGGGAATTAAACTTATGTTGTAGTACCTCCGGAGGTTGGGCCTTAGTCTTTAATATTGTGGCTCTAAACTCCCAGGTTTGTCTATTGTGTCGTGACGGAGGCTAATCTCGGCATAATGTCGTGCCGTCACGACACGTATCTGTCACGAGATTATGCCGGATGTTGTCTTTATCCTGACGGACTTGAATTTTACCAAATTTTGTGTGTAATTACATTACCCCATTTCGGACACGTAGGATGTAAAATGTCCACATGTGATGACATGTCAGCAAAGTAGAGGTAAAGTGGGGAAAAAATTACTAGCCCTCGTCCGCCCACCCCGTCCGCCCCTTTGTTCCCAGCGTTCGGCCCTCGTTCCCCGTCGTGCGGCCCCGGTTCTCTACCGTCCGCCCCCCCCCCCCCGTTCGCCCCCGCAGTCCGCTCCCTCGTCCGCCCCCGGTGTTCGCCCCCGCAGTCTGCTCCCTCGTTCGCCCCCGGTGTTCGCCCTCACGTCCGCTCCAGAAGTCCGTTCCCCGTAGTCCGCCCCCGTCGTCCGCCCTCGTTAGATTTGTAGTCCTCCTCCATGAGTACTATAAATTGAGGGTTCAAGGTGCCATTCTTGTCTCCACTGTCATAGTGTGTCTCAAGACTTTTGATTCTCTTCTGAGGAGTGAGGATTGAATGCGTGAGACCCGATTGCAGAGGATACTTTGTCCACTCTAGTGATTGTGAATTAGGATTGCCCTTGTGGCACTCTTCAACAGGACCTAGTATGCAATCAAAGTTACTTGCTCTACCTTGTTGTATTTGCAGGTTTTGTTGAAGTCATGCCACGCCAAAATGACGCATGGGATCATTGGTACGAGGATAAGGGGATGGTTCCCGGTAAATCACAAAGGCAGGTTAAATGTAGGTTTTGCCCGTTCGTCATATCTTACCGAGGAGATAGAATGTTGGCCCACCTTGGTTATAGACCTCCTTTAGGGGGTGCTTATGATGTTTCCACATGTAGGATGGTACCCCCACATATTAGGGTCTTGTTTTAAGATTGCGGAGGCGTTGTGCCCTTGCATGTAGCCATTGTGCCCTTGCATGTAGGCATTGTAATTGAGGACCCTCCGGTTCGGGATGATGTACCTCTGGAGCCTATTATAGCGGACTCCATAGATAGTGAAATAGAGCCTTTGCTTATGTCCCAATCCACTCAGCATTATGATGTTGTGGCACATGGCACACCTCTTCGCGGACTACGTCAACTCAACATAACGGAGGGGTTCAATGTATCAACAAAACAACTCCTTGATAGAGCGTGGGCAACGACTTTTTATGAGGTTAACATTCCTTTCAATGTTGTGAGATATCCCGCATTTGTTTATGCTGTGTGTGAAACTGCTCGCCATCGAATGCCAGCCTACACACCACCATCGTACAATGCAATCCGTACAAAGTTGTTAACTACTAAAAAAATTGATCTAGATAGGCAAGTGAAGGAGAAGCTGGGGGATTCCATTGACAAATATGGCGTTACAATATGTTGTGATGGATGGGACAACGTGCAAAACCGACCTCTCCTAAATGTTCTTTGATGTGGCACAAAGGGAGACGTTTTCTTGGGTACCATTGATACCACGGGAAATCACAAAGATCATGTCTATGCTGTTGCTTAGATTCAACCATTTGTGGAAAAGGTTGGTCGACATAATGTGGTCCAAGTTTGCACCGACAATGCCCCAGTTATGGCCTCCGCTGCTCGTGACTTGATTCGAGCAAATCCCAATCTATACGTTCAAGGATGTGTTGCGCATTGCCTAGATCTCTTCTTAAAAGATTGGGGGAAGGAGGAATGGGTGAAAAAGTTGGTAAAAAAAGCACGCCATATTTGTGTTTTTGTTAAAAACCATCATGCTTCTCAAGCTATATTCCGGAGGTTGTCACCAAATCTCTCGCTCCGCCTACCTGTAGAGACCCGTTTTGCAACGAACTTCATCATGATAGAACGTCTTCTTGAAGTACGCAATGCTTTGGAAAGAATGGTGGTTGATGAGGATTGGCCTACTCTAATGCGCGATTTGAGGAGGAGATCTCGCACCGCTTACATGAAGGGCTTTGCAATGTGACGTTTTATACGTTCCGATGGATTCTGGAACACGTGCAAAAATTTCCTGTATATGGTGATCCCAGTTGTTAAAGCTCTTCGTGTATTTGATGGCAAGGCGCCTGCAATGGGATTGGCTTGGAGGGTCATGCATGATTTACAAACCCATATTCGTGGATTCAGTAAACCTCCATTTTGCTTAAGCCTTGAGCTTGCTGTAAATGCTATGCTAACGTTTCAAAATAGATGGAGGTTGATGTTGAATGATCTTCATTGGGCTGGAGCGATGTTAAATCCGCTTCTACGTGGTTGGGCCCCACTCTATGAGGATGCAAATTCGAGGACAATCCTAAATCGAGTTCTTCGTAGGCTTGCTCCAGATGAGGACACTTATGTCCAAATTCTCCACCAGTACCAAGATTTCCTTGAAAATCGAGGGCCTTTTGCTGATTCTACAAACCCGAACGTGCATGCCGCACCTCTCCATGAATGGTGGGATATAATGGGAGGTGGAGCTAAGGCCCTCCAAACAATAGCAAGACGTATCCTTGCACAAGTATGTTCCACATCCGCATGTGAGCGCAATTGGAGCATGTACTCATATGTTCACAATAAGAGTCGCAATCGCTTGAAGCATAGTCGTGCTAAGGACCTCATCTACATATATACCAATAATAGGCTCATTCGACATCGGAGGGGCCCAAGACCTGCGCAATGGTACAAATTGAATGAGGTCCATTCTAACGACGACCTTGACAGAGAAGATGACAACGACGATGACGTGGATCCAAATGATAGGGCCGGAAATGTTGACGACAATAATGTTGCTGACATTGACTTTGATTTGGATGATCTCGATTCAGAGAATCATGATTCAGAAGATGATGATGACAATAGTAGTGATGGAAACCTTGGGGTGTTTGATTTTGATGAAGCGGATGTCCCCCATCATAACGACGGAACGCATGATGATCATGAGGGGACTATTGGAGGACCACCTTTTGAAACCCTCCATACTGGACAAGGTTTTCGCTCTGACCATAATGTTGCTATGGGGGCCACAGAGAATGTAGGAATTGAAGTAGATTCCTCGCAGTTTCAGAGCGATTCTCTTTCTTTTGGTGAAGGTGACAGTGTACTACCCGCAAATGAGCTAGCGCATGTTCAACAGGATCCACTTCCAACTAGAGTACATTCTGAATCCATGGACGCCTCCTTCATATCCAACCATCGTATAGAAGTTCAAACGCCCAATGTTGTTGAAATGCCTACAACTCGATTTCGTACTCTTCAAGGAATTGCATCCACCCCTACGGTGCAAGTGCATGCACAACGTCAACATCGTCCTCTCACTCGAAGTATTGCCAATACTTCTAGATTGGGTGTTTCACGTGCAACTGCAGTGGGTGCTACTTTGGTTGCTATACACAATGTTTCAAGAAATGTTGCTATAGAGGCACCACGCCGTCAATCTGTTCGTTGACATGTTGTTGAGAACATACCAATTATAATTTTATCCACATAAGTTTCGCTTCCACACAATCAATCCAATGGAAGAGGTGGTCTTGGAAGTGGAAGTACAGTGGGGAATGCAATTATAGATGGAAGTAGAGATGAAGTGCACTCAAGTCGTGGTAAAGGTGGAGGGTACCAGAGAACTACGAGAGGTGTCAAACATATTAGGAAGAGGTATTAGGGAATATCGCTTCCATTTACTGTTGAAGATTACAATGAAGATGAGGGTAGACCACATCTAGATGAAAATGGCATACAGGATGCAGAGGGCTCCCGGCCCACCAAGAAGATAATTATCTCACAACATGACTGAGAGTTGCACCTTCAGAGCGCGACTCTCCAAACAGATGATGACTTTAGCACAGACGAGTCTGAAGAGGACCCAAGGTGTGTCGAAGCAAATGATCGCACAGTACGGATTCGAACGTAATGGTTTTGCACAAATATGGTCTTTCGGTGCTCCCATGTACTCCCGTAATTTATTACTTACGTCAAAGTTGATACAACCTTAGGGGCTTTTGGTAAGACATTTAGACCACAAAGCGAACGCTACCTTCGCAGTTGTATCGTTTATTATAGTAATAAAATTATTTATTGCATGTTTTTTTAAAAATTTAAAAATACCATATGGTTGTCATTGCAATTAATCTCCAACAGAATGTTATGCCATTATTAGTACAATATTTTGTATTCTTACTATAGTGAATGGAGTTTTATTTTTATTTATTGAGCTTCTTAGAGCAAATGCGTTTATAAATATTGCAAGCCCCCTATTGCTCGATTGTACATACTTCGTTGGTGACTTTCTCATTTTGAAAATCTTTTTATGTGTTTTATACAAGGGTATCTTTATGTGGTATTCAATATTGACTATGTAGTTAATAGTACTCTTGGTTAGACTATCATATGAATTACTAATATTCAAGTAAGTTTAAAAGTTTCAAAAAACATTAAAACATGTGGCATCCATATGCTATTTTTTACACGTTCTAATCACTTAGAAATGACAACTTGCCGGTAAATTCTTTTCACATTATACGAATAAAAATTTGCATTCTTTGAACATGAATTATGTTCATTATGTCCAAAGTCTTCCTCCCTTCCTATACAACTTCTTAAACATCATACAAAAATTCCTAATCAGAATTTGAATCGAGATCTATTGCAACTGAATTAGCTGGATCAAGACCGCTGTGCCATTGAAGTCTTTGTTGTGTTCGTGATGATTCACCTGCACCATCCATGATTCGCGCTGCTCCACGGGTGAGATATGGACGACTTCCAGGAGACAAGGGAACGGCCTTACGTGGTCTAGGCCCACCATTTAGCCATTTGAAAACCGCATCATCCGTAAGTCTATGCAAGAGTGCATCAATTGCACTCAATTGTAGTATGTTCTGGTGGTACCCCAGCTCAAACTACAATTCAGTTCTCGGATCTCATTCCATAGGCATGTCATCTGTATCTTGTTCCAAATCATGCTCTGATATTGAATTGAGACCTGCTGCATTGTACCAAGGAGGATGATTGCCTCTCTTTAATTGCCTGTTTGTTGTATCCCAATACGAACCAAGTGATTGATAAAAGAATCTTTTCAAGCTATGCTCGGGGGGCTTGTTGGGATATAATTCAAAGGCCTCAAAGATTCGCTTACCACCTTGACCTCTTTCTCCCTGTCGTTCGACTTCTCTTCATTCAACTCAGCTGCATCATCTGCCTCACTATTCATGCACCTTGTGGCGTCCTTCTCCAACACATTGGCTTGCCTTTTATCATGTTTTGCATATCGTTTCTGCTCCTCCTGCATCCTCCACCTCCGGCCTTGTGTGGACTGCGAAAATGGAATCAGCTCATAGTCATCACTATATCGATTTGCAGCACCTATGTCATGTTCCGGCGATGGATTAAAGGGAACATGGAGATCTCCTAGACTTCTAATCTCCTTCTCCCATCCTAGGCCAGCAAACATGTCTCTCTCCTCTCCCATTGTGTGCATATGTCTCTACATCCGTATTGGATACGAGTTTAACTTATGTCCTCATATATATTCAACTGAAGATAATCTCTTCGACCACACCCAATAATTGTTGGAGTCCAAGCTCTAGAGTTGACTCACACATAGGACGAACACAAAAGTGATGGAATAAATACGAAGCAAGTTGGTCGCCCTTTGTATTTTCATTGACTCAATCTTCAATCACACCAATCTTAAAAAAACCATTCTCACTTATTTTTTCTTGAGATCATCGTGACTTTCAATTATATATTTTTCTATTATGTCATAATTTGTCCATCATTTTAGCATTTCCCGCTTCCCAAACTGAATCAGATTTTTTCAAATTCAGTGCCCCTTTATTTTTTTGGCCTAAATATTCCACGGTTATAGGTCAAAAATTCTTACTGTTTTTTGTAAAATCCTCCAATATTTTTAGCATATTCGAATCTTATGCCAAAAAAATCTCATATTACTAAAAATATATTACTATTTTTACATCTTGTCCGCTCTCCGCTCTCCGCTCTCCACTCTTCGCTCACCGCTCACATAACAGTGTCGTCCGCTAGGCAGCTAGCGGCTAAAAGAAAATGTTTACTTGGCCCCAAGTGTTGGGGGAGAGACAAAAGGATACTTGATGGTGGGGTAGGGGTCCTGCCTAGAGTCCTAGAGGCTTATATGGGTGAGATGGTGTGGCCTCACCCACCCGGGGCCAAACGGCAAGGCCTCCATGGGCATTGGCCCAAGGTGGGGGCATAGTTGCCTAGTTTGGCTCGGGTTGTTGTAATGTTGCTCCGGCAACACGATGTGCAACATAAGATTGGACTTCCATGGATGGAAGTCCACATCTTAAGATTGGTTACCGATTAAGCAGTGAGTCCCGAAAACCAAGTAGGAGGTTTGGTCCCCCTCTTACAAAGTGTTGGGGTCCGCGGTATTGGGAGCTAACCTTTCGCATGGCGGTATGCGAAGGGTTAGCGCTCGTAACTCTTGCTAGAATCGAAAAATGGACCGAGTAAGCAATGGGAAGCTAGCAAAGGTTGCGACACTTGGTATCAGAGCAGGGTTCCAACCTTTGAGCTAGCATTTTGAGGAAATGATGGCTATCAAACGTGCGGGTTATGATTGTGAGCCCGAGGCTTCTAAAAGGTTGTGAGGCTCAAATTGGAACAAAGATCATGTGCAGGCAGATTTTGACCCCGCCATTGGTTCTAATGAGAATGGTGGGGATGATGGTGGATTCGGTGAAGAAATTTAGGAGTCCATTGAAAGGACTCCCGAAGACCTCAAAGGGAATTTGAGGGCTATATTACCGAATGCACCCGAGAGCTTGGAAAGTGGTGATGTTGGATTGGAATTCCAACTCAAAATGCTTGAGTTCATGAAATTAATGGATTTAGAATTCAAGTGTGACAAGCATGAGAGGGGCGAATATGACAAAGGTGGTCGAGCTCCTCATGATGCAAGGTGCTAGGCCTTCTTCTTTAACAAAGAGGTTGGCTAAAATAAACATGCCAAGTAGTATTTCGAGGCTTGGCAAAGCAAGAAAGGTGAATGAATTTGTGTTGGAAATGGATGTCCAAAGGCCGAGGTGGACGACAAGGTCGCCATAGTGGTTATCTTTTGGAAAGACCATGCGCTTGAGTGGTGGACTAGCATGAAAGCGAAAAAACCCGAAGTGGTGGCAAACTTGACTTGGGTTGGCTTCATGGAGTTTCTTGTTGAGAGGTTCACACCGGAGTACCAAGAATTGTGTAAAGGAATGAACTTGGTGGAAATGAGGCACATGGGGTCTCTTAAGGCCTATGTGACCGATTTTAACACCCAAATGAATGCTACACCTAAGAGGGACGAGTTTGCTAAGAAATGCAAAGTGGTGGTTGACACCTTGTTGAAGTTTCTTAGGTGGGTTGCCAAACTGGGTGGTTCACACCTTGTTCAAGTTTTGAAGTTTTTCAAGGATATGGTGTGGACCATCAAGATTGCCAAAAGCATTGAAGCCGATGGACCCGAAAGGAAGTCGGGTGGCGCCTCACAACAAGGTGGTTTGAGCCAAGCTATGTCCCGAGCCAAAGAGTGCAAAAAGTTGGGCCATCAAACCAACACAAATTGCAAGCCGAAGGTGTAACTTCCAACAAGGGTGGCAACCAAAGAGGAAAACCACCGAATGTTGGAAACAAAGAAGTTAACATTGTGGTAACGAGGCAATTCATGTTTGTGCCGCGGACGGAATGTTAAGGTTTAGGCATTGCGTTACCAAGGCAATTCATGTTTGTGCCACGGACGGAATGTTAGAAGGTGGCATTGGGGTACCAAGGCAATTCATGTTTGTGCCACGGGCCAAATGTTAAACGGTGGCTTTGTGGGCAAGGCTAGTAACCTTAAGCCAAGGCCAAGGCTTTTGTACCTTGAGGTTCAAATGAATGAAAGAAAGGTCCCATGGGTTCACAAAGAGGCAATGCACTCTTTTGTGAGCCGGAAGCTCACAATGTGTTGGGGCTTGCCGATTAGTAGAGTGGGCAAGTCCATCAATATGCGGTTGCCAAAGGGCGAACCGCATGAAACAAAGGAGGTGGCGTTGTATGTGACGCTCGAATGTGGGACAATGGAATTTATGGACATTTTATAATATGTGAAATGGATGAGGTGCCCTCATTTTGGAGGACACCTCCTTTGAAACTCACATGGTGGATGTGAGGCACAAGCCGGTGTGCTTGTGGTGTGCCATGATGGCAAAGAGGTGAATTTGGAATTCACATAGAGTCCTATGGTAGGAGGAACCAAGTTGAATTTGGTCTCAATGGATCAAATGAGAATTCAACAAATAATGTCATAGTTCCATTGGAGCAACTCCAAGGAACTCATGGGGAGGCTAGGAAAGATGGGCCTCCCCCAAACCACGTTCGTGGTGTGTTGGTGAGGTACAAGGATGTACTCACCAATGGGTTGTTCAAAAAATTATCCCACGAAGTGGAAATCAACTTTGCTCAAAGAGATATTAAGTTCTTGAACTATGTGGTGACAAATGAATTTGGTGGACAGATATGAGGAAGGTCAACGTAATCCACAAGTGGAAGCGGCGTTTGACCCAAAGAGGGCTTAGGTCATTGATTGGCCTAGCCAACTACCACCGCCGCTAAGGTTGCTAGGACCTTGTCTAAGGTTGCTAGGACCTTATCTAAGGTTGTTAGGACCTTATCTAAGGTGGCTAGGACCTTATCTAAGGTGGCTAGGACCTTATCTAAGGTGGCTAGAACCTTATCTAAGGTGGCTAGGGCCTTGTTTAAGGTTGCTAGGGCCTTGTCTAAGGTTGCTAGGACCTTGCCTAAGGTTGCTAGGAACTTGCCTAAGGTTGCTAGGAACTTATGTAAGGTGCATAGGACCTTATGTAACGTGGCTAGAGCCTTATCTAAGGTTGCTAGGACCTTGTCCGATTTGTTTAAGAGAGGGCTATCCCAAGAGTGGGATGAGCTTTGTCGCCATGCCTTTGGGAGCTTAAGAGCAAGTTGTTTTTGCCACCCATGCTCAAGTTCGTGGAGTTTGACAAACCTTTTGAGGTGCATACGGGGGCGAGTGATTTGGCATTGGTGGATTGTTGATGCAAGATGGATGGCCATTGCATATGAGAGCATGAAGCTCGATGGTTGTCAAAGGAGATGGCCAACTCATGAAAATGAACTCTTCGCCGTAGTGCATTGCTTGGAGATGTGGCAACACAATTTGGGGTTGCACAAGACCAAGGTGTATATGGACAATGTGTGCTCGAATTATTTTGAGACACAAGTGCAAGTGAACGCCAAGCCATTGCGGTGGCACGATACTTTGGCGCTTATGAAGGTGGATTTGATCCACAAACCGGGCCATGCCAATGTGGTGCCGGACGTGCTAAGTTGATGGGAAGAGTTCCAAGCAATGAGCACCATCTAAACCTTGTGGCTAATGGTTACCGGTGAAAGAAACTTGTGATGCAAGATGAGGGAGGGGTACATTAACTACCCCGAACCATAAAGGCTTCTAGGTGAGCTTCGCAAAGGCAAGGTGCTCAAAGAGGTCATGTCGGTGGATGGATTGCTCAAGTATAAGCAAAGTTGGGTGTATATGCCACAAGGCAATTGAGGCTATTTGTTTCGAAGGAAAAAATAACATAGTCCTATTGCCGGCCATAGCAAAAGAAAAAAAAACCACCATAGAGTGGTGTCAAGGAGGTGCCATTGGCCGGTCATGAAGGATGATATAGCCCACTTTGTGAAGGCTTGGGTAGATGCCAAGTGAACCAAACCTTTTACCAAAAGCAAGCCGGCCTCTTGCAACCGTTGCCTATCCCGCCGAGGCCATGGCATAGTATTTGCATGGCATAATGTGTCCATGGCATAGTGTGTGCATGGACTTGATCACAAGGTTGCCGGAATCACAAGGATATGATGCCATCATGGTGATGGTAGAGCGGTTTGCCAAGTTGGCACATGTGGTGCCAATTGTGGGAGCCGTGACCGCGTTGGAGACCGCATAGCTTTTTCTCAAAGGATGGTCGAGGCACCACGGGTTGCCAAGAGTGATTGTGTGGGATGGAGATCCAAAGTTCACAAGTGCATTTTGGATGCACTCCTTTAGGAAGGTCGGAATGAAACTAAGGTTTAGCACGGCCTTCCATTCCCAAACGGATGGGAAAACGGAGCGTGTGAATGGAGTTTTGAAGCAATATTTGAGGAACTTGGTGGGGGCGGACCAAAGAGATTGGGCGGACTATGTGGTTCGAGCGGAGTTTAGTTGCAATGTAGCCACGCACTTGGCAACCAAGGGGTCGTCTTTCGTGGTGGTTTATGAAGTGCGCTCCAACCTACTAACCTAGCTCTCGAGGGGGCACAAAGAGCACTAGAGTTCAACCAAGATGGTGAGGACTTGGCCAAGAAGCATGAACAAGTCTTGGTGATGACCAAGTTGTTGGTGGAGGAAGCCCAAAAATGCTACAAAGAGCAAGTCAATGCCGGAAGACGCAAAGTGGAGTATGAGGTGGGCCAAAAGGTGTTGTTGGATGTGAACAACTTAACCTTGGCCGAAGGCCTCATTCCAAAGTTCATGTCCAAAGTTGAAGTTCGGTTGCCCATCGTGGAACGAGTGTTCAAAGACATGTGTAAGTTGCAGTTACCGCCAAGATCAAAGTGCATCCGACATTCCATGTCACATTGCTAAAGTCATTTAAGGAAAACACCTTGTGGCCCAATCACAAGCAAGTGATTGGGCCACCTCCCGACCTTGTAGTAGGTCATTTGGAATATGGGGTAGAGGGCATCCTCAAGTGTAGGAAACCCAAGCAAAAAAAGGAAGTACTTTATGAAATGGCTAGGATACAATGTGAAAGAAGCCACTTGGATAGCGGCAAGAGACATGGTGAACGCCAAGGAATTGGTGGAGCATTTTGATGAAACTACGGCTAAAGGTTCCCGTCAAATAAAGCGTAGGCATTGATGAGGACATCACTCTCCTTTAGTGGGGGAGAGATGCTAGTAGCACACATAGTTTGGAGGCAATGCCGTCCACAACATGTATTTGTTCTTTGGCCTGAGGCAATAAAGGGCAACTCTAGTGGTACAACGAGAAAAGTATGAGATGAGGTCCTAGTCTTGTACTTGTGTTTGGTTAGTGGAAGAGGAGGAATAGATATGCCAAACTAAGTTGGGTAAGCCGAGTAATTGGGGGCCATGGCTTGGAGGGGCCTTGGATAAAACCAAAAAATCTCTTAGTCATGGGCTTGTCCGGGCAGGGGCAAGGTGATGGCGCGTGCTCATAAAAGTGCTACCCGCGAGCTAATGAAAGTTGGCGCATGGGAGTCATGAACCCATGTCTCGAAAGGGCAAAGTGGGAACCGAGTTGGGCGGGACTTGGCATCACCCCCGTGCGATCGAGCGTGGCTTAACAATGGAAAGCCATCTCGGAGTTGCAACCGAGTCAACTAAATGGAAGCGTTGAGGTCCGACCTAGATGTGTCAAGTTAGGCTCGTGGAGCCTAAGGTGGGAGCCCCAAAGGTGGGGTGGCCCAAGTAAGTCCCAAAGTCGGTGGGTCTAGTGTAGGTTAGGTCCTTGGATGAGAGATCCAAGGTCGCTAACGGACCACCTTGGAACGGCACCTTTGGGACTATGCCAAATTTGAAAATGCATTGTGGGGGTCGCGCCCTAAGGTAAATTCAATGCGGCACCATAGAGTATGGCAACTTGAGAATTGGTGCGCCGACTACGAGTATAGTCGATGAGGGCATCGACTCCATTTGGTGAGGGTGAGCGTTGCGGACCTCACCATAAGGATTGGCCGAAACACCTTGCGCACAAGGGGGACCCTGGAGTGACACCCAGGACTTGTGGCACCGTTGGTGAGAGGGCTCAAGTGATCCTAGTGTGGGTGAGGGCCCCAGGCATTGGGAACGCCTCCCACCCATGGAGACTAGGAGGCATGAAGGTGAGGCCATAAGCTATGCGTAGCTTATGGCGTGCCGATTCTAGAATGATTGAGAACATCTCATTTGGAGGTGTTAGCTAGAAAATATGGCAAGTTGAGTGGGGCGCTGTCCCGGGATAGCGCCTTGGAACAGCAGTGGCCTGGGAGTGGCTCCAGAGACTGCGAACCTTTAAACGGGCATAACTTCCTTTTTACTTGCCCAAATGGGGCAAGTGAGTATTCCATCATGATCTACGTGAAACGTAAATGACGATGGAGTGGTCGATAGTTAGAATCAGACAAGATATAAGGACGTTATGGGGTTCTGAAGCTGCTAGGCAACTAGCGGCTAAAGGAAAATGTCTACTTGGCCCCAAGTGTTGGGGGAGAGACAAAAAGATACTTGACGGTGGGGTAGGGGTCTTGCCTAGAGTCCTAGAGGCTTATATGGGTGAGGTGGTGTGGCCTCACCCACCCTGGGCCAAACGGCAAGGCCTCCATGGGCATTGGCCCAAGGTGAGGGCATAGTTGCTTAGTTTGGCTCGGGTTGTTGTAGTGTTGCTCCGGCATTACGATGTGCAACATAAGATTGGACTTCCATGGATGGAAGTCCACATCTTAAGATTGGTTACCAATTAAGCGGTGAGTCCCGAAAACCAAGTAGGAGGTTTGGTCCCCTTCTTACAAAGTGTTGGGTCCGCGGTATTGGGAGCTAACCTTTCGCATGGCGGTATGCGAAGGGTTAGCGCTCGTAACTCTTGCTAGAATCGAAAAATGGACCGAGTAAGTAATGGGAATCTAGCAAGGGTTGCGACACCATGGGTATCAATGTGCAAATTTATGTGGACCTCGAGTTTCTTAGCCGACCGCATATGAAAATCCGCAAGCCACAACTCTTGATGAAGAAACCTAATTTTTCACAAAGAAAAAATTGGCATCATTTCCTCGCGCAACAGTCCTTTGCGGACACGAGATGGATAAAATCATCTCCCAATATGCGTTCCCGCCAATGCTCCTGATCTCCACGAGACACGCGACTAGAATCATACCTGCGTAGACCTTTGCGAGGATGCATTGTGGCCAACAAAGCAGATTGCATTTGTTTATGCCGCCGTCCATAAACCATAGGCTTACTCCTTCATGGAGAACCCGACGAAAGGGCCATCAACACAAGGAGAATCTCCACGTCAATGGAACCTCAAACGGAAGCAAAAAATTCAAGATGCACACGCCGACATCGTCGAGACCAAGGGGGTTGACATCAACACATTCATGGGGATCAAAGTTTCTACATATGCCATCTGTCACCGGGATACCAAGCTTGTTAAGTAGAACAACATCAAGTCCCACCCATTGCTCCCTCCCGAAACTGGTACACAATGGAATATCATCATGGTCATCCCCGAAATGATGAGATTGGTCGTGCACTTTGAAAGATCCATCGGAGGTTGTAACCACAAACACACCCACCACGTTTGTCCCGTCAACATTGTCTGCCGACAGGGACAAGAGTTTACATTCACTATTCGAGGATGATGCATTTGTCGACAACTCAAAGGCAATATCTCCTACACCCATTACCATCCCACCTAAAAAACAACCATGGAATGACCAACCACACAACCGTTGCAATGCATACAAGAGCGGACACACTATCTATGTATATACACGGCCCGATATACACACACTATCTGTGTATATATATGGCCCGAAATACATAAACAAGTATTGGGCCCCACTAGAGGACCTCATAAATAAACACGAATGGTTTTCTCGAAACAATAAGAGTATGACCTGGGATATACGAATGGCCGTTCGTATACCTTCCCACAGATGATTGAGGGTATATTTACAAATGGCCGTATGTAGGTTCCAAGCCGTACTGTCTATATCAACTAAAAGATGGACTATTGCAATTGTGGTATTTACGTCCGTTCGTAAATGGTATGCCATCATTTGTGTATGTGGGGAAAATTGATACGTATGGGAAATATGAATGTCCGTTCGTAATTCTTTACATAGTATATTTACAAATGCCTGCTCGTAAATTACGATGCCATACTATGCGTCTGAATAGATGTATGTGCATGTATGGATGTGGCTGGATGCCTATACCATCCTCTCAGGTTGTATTTATGAACGCATGTTCGTAAACTCGACCATTCCAAGTATTTGGGGCAAATGGATGCGTGTGCGACATACGAACGTCCGTTCGTAAATATTTGGAATAACATATTTACGAACGGGCGTTTGTAAACCCACAATGCCATATTGTGTTTGCATAGATGTATGTATATGAATAGATGCGGTTGAATGCATAGACCACTCAGGTGGAATTTACAAACGCATGTTTGT
Source organism: Polytrichum formosum (assembly GCA_964035585.1). NCBI lineage: Eukaryota > Viridiplantae > Streptophyta > Polytrichopsida > Polytrichales > Polytrichaceae > Polytrichum > Polytrichum formosum. The sequence goes on along the minus strand of OZ037938.1, from coordinate 14,315,866 downwards.
AAACTCGACCATCCTGAGCGTATTCGAGGAAAATGCATGCGTGTGTGACATACGAACCTCTGTTCGTAAATATTTGGAATAGCATATTTATAAACGCCCGTTCGTATATCTCGATGCCATACTGTTTGTGTCTACATAGATGCATGTATATGTTTGGATGTTGCTCGATGCATATACCATATTCTAAGGTGGTATTTATGAACGCACGTTCGTAAACTCTCGACCATCCTCTGTGAACCATTACTACAAATGCGTTGACCCCAACTTTACAAACGCGCGTCGTGGGCTGCAAATATTGTGGTTGCTAAAGATGTTTGGGTCGCACACGGATGCCCTCCAAAGGAGAGGGAGAACGCAAAGACACAGTCGCCTCAATGGAAGGTGAATTTTATGAACGATCATTCATATAGTTTAGGGTGCATTTGGATTAATTATTTTAATATTTCATTTTACAAACATACATTCGTATGTAAGATAAAACACTAACACACTTGATGTGCATTTCAAGCGTTTTGTGATGCGATGGTGGACAAATTCTCCTCCATCGACATAAAGTCCACAACAACAAAATCAATCCTGGAGCTCAAGGGAGAGCTCCGATTGATTTGTTGCAACAACGACACATGGGAGTTGTGGACCCATTTTTTTGACACTAGCTCGGGTGATCTGATCAACCCCGATACTAAAGAAAAATACAACGTTGACAAGAGCGCAGAAATCCCTCCATTGTTGAGGGAGTTTTTCAAGGCACTGCAAGGATTGACAAAGACTGAGTTGCGGCGATGCGTAGTGCACCTTTTCGGCAACATGGTGGGAAGGACCATCCCATACCCCAAGATTTTTTTGAAGACGTCGCAACCCTGCTAGCTCCCTTTAACTATCCCGGTCCAATTTTTATTTTTATGAGTGCTAGCCCTTCGCATACCGCCATGCAAAAGGTTAGCTCCCAATACCGCGAACCCAACACTTCATAGGAGGGGGACCAACCCTCTTACTCTTTGATTCGGGACTCACACCTTAATCGATAACCAATCTTTAGATGTGGACTTCCCATCCATGGAAGTCCAATCTTATGTTGATCATAGTGTTGTCGGAGCAACACTACAACAACCCGAGCCATACTAGGCAACTATGCCCTCACAATGGGCCAATGCCCATGGAGGCCTTGCCGTTTGGCCTCGGGTGGGTGAGGCCACATCACCTCACCCATATAAGCCTCTAGGACTCTAGGCAAGACCCCTATCCCACCATCAAGTAACCTTTTGTCTCTCTCCCAACATTGGGGCCAAGTAGACATTTTCCCTTAGCCGTTGGGGCTGGACGCCAAAAACAGCTTTAGAACCCCATAACATCCTCGTTGTTCTTTGATTTTAACAATCAACCATCTCATCGTCATCTACGTTTCATGTAGATGCCGATGGACTACTTACTTGAACCCATTTGGACAAGTATTGATGAAGTTATACCAGTTTAAAGCTTCACAGTTCCGGGAGCCATTCTCTGTCCACTGCTGTTCCAAGGCGCTGTCCCGAGACAGCGTCCCATTCAAATTGCCATATCTTCTAGCTCACACCTCCAATTGAGGTGTTCTCAAGCATTCTAGAATCGGCATGCCATAAGCTAAGTATAGCTTATGGCCTTATCTCCATGCCTCCTAGTCTCCATGGGTGGGAGGCGTTCCCAACGCCCGGGGCCCTCACCCACAGTAGGATCACTTGGGCCCTCTTACCAACGGCGCCACAAGTCTCGGGTGTCACTCCGGGGTCCCCCTTGTATCCATGGTGTTTTGGGCAATCCTTATAGAGTGGTATGCGACAAAAAAACCAAAGCACAAGCCAAAACATACTCCATCAAAGAGTGTTGTGACCACTGGAAGCTGAAGACTACAACGATGAGGGAGTTGAATGGACTCATGCCATAGATGGAATTCTTCCACGCCGACGGCGACGTCAACTAGACCAAATGGAAGGCATTCAAAGTGTTGTACAACATCAATGGTGCCTCAATGCACAGTCTGGCCAAGGAACACGACTCCGTTTTGAAGCTCAAGGGGAACAAGAGAACGAAGAAACCGACCGAAACCCGAGGAGCTGCAGCGATACATCTCCTTCTTGGAGAGGAAGAGGAACGCCAAGTTCAAAGGCTTGGCGAGATTTTGTGTTGTGACAACGGGTGTGGAGAGGACAACATTTTCCAAGTGGGACGACACCATCAACATGACGGAGGTGAGGGAGGACCGAAGGGGGTGCCCCTTCGCTCTCATCAATTTTTGGGGTATCCCGGGTCCCTTAAGGCAGGGGGCGAAAGGGGTGCCGTTTTACAACCCCTTCATGGCAAAGCTCATGGAGTATAGATCGCCAGCAATGAGGAAGCCACACGTATGGCTATGGATTGTGGAATAGGAGAAGTTTTTTGTTATCACCAAGCTGTATGAGGAGACCATCAAGTTCAAGTACAACATCTTCCACAGCACATAAGTGCTTGCTGAGACAAAAATGATCATGGCCATCAACGAGGCCAGGGGGAGCAAGCAGGTGGAAGCAGTCTCATTTTCTTGACGTACAAGTCGGTCAGGAATGGGTGTACACCTATCAAAGCCAACAATATGTTCAAAAAGATCTACAGCATCCCACATTCCCCTCCCAAGGATCTCTTCCAGGAGATGTTGTACACGGTCTTCCTGGCTTTGAAACCCAGAATGGAGTTCTACATCTCCGTGTTGCAGGCCTTGGTCATAAATGGCGAAACGGTTTACAATGTCTTTGGAGGCAATAAATTTGTGTACGCTACCATGGTAAGCCATCTCCTTGGTTTTACAAACGCTCGTTCGTAAAACATTGTATGAACTCTTCAAGCATCAATAGCTATTTGTTTTCATTTATTTGTTTAAAATGATTTTTCGATGCATAGGGTTGATGTTTATGAACGTCCGTTTGTACATGGTTGACCCATTTCTTTTTTGTGCCTCAGATGTTGGTGTTGTGCGTCAACGTGTACGTTGACGCAATCGACAAAGAAGAATACAAGTTCCACAAGTCGAGGGCGTCGATGATGGACCTGGGTGATATGTCTGCCCCAAGGTTGGAAATCAACATGTCCATCGATGAGAGTATGTCCGCGTCAGAGACATATGACAAAGGACATGTCCCCCAACAACCATCATACCCCTTCCCTCTTGCATACCCCTCCGGCCAATGCCTTCAGGGCCCACGACGACCCCCACCCCCCACGATGCAATCTCGGCGGCTATCCGGGAGGATGAGGATTTACGAATGCTCTTTCGTGAATCTTCAAGTCCGGCAATCCTCACTCCTCCACTGTCAAAGGTAGGACTACCTTCAAACATGAACACAACCTTTTTCATCATCATCCCCAGGGTAGTAGATAGGTAGGGCGATGATATTGCGTGACACACTGACTCTGTCATTGTGAGGGACACACAGGGGAGCCCGAATGACACGATAGGGGCCTAGAGAATGGACGTTGAGGATAGCCCTGACCGTCAACCCATCGCAGATATGGAGGATGTAAATATGGAGGCACTCGACCTAGGGGGCGATGATGACAAAATGGAGCCCATCCAAGAGACCCAAGCATCCCAGGCGGAGCGGGCAGACGATGTCATGGAGATGGAGGCATTTGCAGCTGTGGAGATTACGAACGAGCGTTCGTTAATTGATGAGGAGGGAGTGGCTCTTCAGTCCAGCACCTATGCCCCTCCCCCTGATGATGAGGTAACTCATCTTTGAAAATACCACATGCATTTACGAACTCTTGTTCGTAACCCTTTTAACCGCCTGCATTATTTTTTGGTGCGTTCTTTACATCGACAACCAAGACCTACGAGAGCGTGTTGAATACAACATTATCTAAGAGGAGAATGCAGCTACTGGTATGTGAACCACCAGAGTGGTCCACCACTCCGTGGGGTCACTTTAGTTAGGATTTTAGTATTAAAAGTTAGGATTGATAGCAAATTAAGGGAAAAATTAGTTCATTTAGCGTTTAGTTCAAAAAGGGGAAGGAAAATTACCGAGGACTTCGGACCTTCACCCGTGAAGCAAAAAATCTAGTTTTAGGTAGAGTTAGTAAAAATGAAAACTAACTAGAGATAGAAATTAGCTAAGTTAGGAAAAATAGCTATCTAGGCAAGACCTAGTTAGCGGGGAAAAAACGTAGTTAGTGAAAGCAACTAGCTAAGAGGACTAAATTAGTAGAGCTAGCTAGGCAAGGGTTAGTTTAGTACTTGGTATGAGTCACGCAAGACAAGTGGAGGAGCTCGGCGTGAGGAAAAATTAGCGCGAAGACTTTGAGGAAAATAGCAAGGGGGCCACTTGCCCCCTTGCCAACTTGCTATCAAAAATTAGAACGAATGTGGAAGATTCCCGTCGGAGCCACCTCGGCGACGGGGTGGCAACCTTGACCGGGAAAACCCCCGAGCCAAAATTTCGGGAGGGGGTCGGAAAAATGGAACCGGTGGTGGAGGGGTCCAACCCTTTTGTGAAAGGGTTTAAAACCCCCTCCTTCCACCTTGAAAACCCCCTCTTCCCTTTAGAATTTGGGCGAAGCTCTAGTTCAAGATAGTTAGACAAAACTCCCTCTCAATTTGATTAGCGGGCGAAGTCCTACTTCAAAATAGTTAGGAAAAAATCCTTTAGCATCCATTCTCAATGGCCTAAGAGAAAGGGTTGAGAAACTCCTCTACTCTCTCTCTCCTAGTTAGAATGTGTGTTTATTAACACACCAACAAAATTCTTCCTTTCTTTTGTAGAGGTAGGTTGGATTGTAGAATTTCGAGTGAAGGCATTATAGACCTCAGCTGCCAATGCCCTAGAGGCTTAGTTCAGAAGCTAGAAAAAAATACTTATTATTTTTCTTTTAGAGAGATTTTTTATAGCTATCTATAGCCATTTCCCATTTGTGATTTGGCCAAAATGACAATTAGTTATGGATTTTCAAAGATGCAGCAAAAAACCGGGTAGTCCTCTGGGTAGCGGCTGCTAGATCAGACCTGCCAGCCCAATCAAAATGTTAATTCTAAAAAATTATATTTTTCCCAACTAGAACTTTTGTCTAGCTTTCTAGAATTGCTTAGAATGTTTGATTTGAGCATGATTTGAATTAGATATGAATTTTTGAAGACGGGATACATAGTTTGAGAATTCTTGGTTGACTGCTGCAATACAGAGGCTCTGCTGAATTCATTTTGGCTTAACTTGTTATTGCAGATTTTTATCGGATAGATCTTTTCAATATCTTTCCATGGCCATATAGAATGTTTGATTTGAGCATAATGTGAATTAGATATGAAGTTTTGAAGACGGGATACATAGTTTGAGAATTCTTGGTTGGCTGCTGCATTACAGAGGGTCTGCTGAATTCATATTGGCTTAACTTGCTGATGTCATAATTTTCCTAGTTAAAACTTTTTAATAGCTTTCCAATGATATAAGGAAAGCCTAGATCCAAGTCGTAATGAATTTACTATGAATTTTTGAAGTTAGAAGTTAGATAGGTGGGTTGGAAGGATCGGTTGAATCGACCTCGCACTTCCAACCCTCATAACTTTTGCATTTCTTATCCGATTAAGGTGATTTTTAGATCGTTGGAAAGATAATTAAGTTCACTAAGTAGATATATTATGCTTAGGCCTAAAAAACACTTTATATTTTTATTGTTAACTAGGGTACGCTTCCTATCAAACTAGTTACAAGGGAGGCAAGGTCGACGCTCGAAGTGGAGCAAGGAAAGAAGTAGCGGCTCGGCCTACATCGAGCCCAAATCAACCGAGGAGAATTGAGGTAAATTAACTAACCTTAGCTTTCCATTTAGGGTTGGAGGGAGCGCGGCGAAGGTACGCATTTCTAACCCACTCACCTATCTCGTAAGGTGAAGTCGGGTTAATCACCGACACGACCACTCTGAATGTTGTTGATGGAAAGGTGGGGTTAATAGCCCACGAATCCATTATCATGTTGTTGGCCCCAAGGGTTGGAGGTGATGGCCCCAACCCTTGAAGATTGTGCAACAGGTTGAACACACAGGTTGCCTTATTCCCCGGTCCCATCAAGTTGAGTTTTTGTGGTCAAACCGTTTCAAACTAATTAATAATCAACATAATTTGTACAACCCCCGTGGGCAAAAACCAACCGGGAACTTAACTCGGAGGATTGATCCCAACCCCTCCGGCGGCAAAGATCGGAGGGTTAGGGTATCAATCAACCTTCAAGAGACCCGCACAGGGCCTTGAAGGGTTCGGGTTAGGGCGTGCACCAAACAGGTAGGTGGTGATGCCATAATTTATAAACTTAGTAATATAGACTTTGTGTAATCAACCTTAAACTAAGAAGGAAGATTGAGAGGTGGGATTTAATCAAGGTCCCCCCGTTTAGAGAATTTGATTCATAACAAGTAAGGAATTAGAGGTGGCCAAGATAAAATGTAAGGTTATTTTATTCGTTAGGGTTAGGTTGCCTTGATTCCAAGGCTGGTGCGTCTGCGCATAGACTAGGATAGATTAGACATTAGGTTAGGAAAATGTATAATTCTCTGAAGCACTTATTAATCTAGGCACAACCTACCGAAAGGACATGACGCGATTAACGAATCCCTCTACAAATCTAAATACTTAGAAAAAATCATAACATCCGGGTTCGGCTTGGGCACCTGCTAAGGCAGGCCACCCTCACCGAAGGGCTTGTGCGGTACTTTTAGGCTCCCTCGGAGGGGGGTGCCCAAAAACACCACATGGTACTAGAAAGACAAGAGAATTTGTTGCAAAGAGGAACTGAAGCGGAGAAAGGATTTAGGCGAGGAAAAACGGCACCCTGGAGCGAGGAGCTCTCGGCCACGGTTATAGGGCACTCTTCCACGGAGAAGGAAGGAAATCGCGCGGTCATGGGGCCCCTTACCCACGGCAATAGGGCCATCAAAGCTTAGCAAAGGAAGTACTAGGATTTTGGATAAAAGAACATTATGTTAGAATGAAAGGACATAGATGAGGAGTATATGAGGAGTATATAAGGGTATATAGGAATATTATGAAGTATAAAGGACTAGGATTACATTCCATTCGTAGAAGTACATGAGATTTTGTTAAAGATAATTATGAAAGGAGAATATTAAGTAATTATGGGGTATATAGGACTTCACTTACAAAAATCAAAGCATTATAAGATTTAATCAATCAAGTATGTAAGCATTGATTAAATTCTTATGTAGCCACGACAAGGACATAGCGGGATCTTAGAGATACGTACATTAGAGTGGTAGAACGGTTATAACCGTTTGTCATAGATATCATCTACATACGTCGGAGATAGATGGTTATCTAGGGAAGTGGAGTTAACAACCACTCTAGATGAAGATTTTGAGTTTGGAGAAAAGACTATATGAAGGGAGCAATTTTAGGAGACTACACCTCATTTCACCATAACGAAGTTATCTTAAATTTGAGCGTCAAAGACACTTAGTCTATTTTTGTACATCTCCTATCGGAGCATTTTTGCAATACAATTATCTTTTCCCACAAAAGATTGTGATATCTCTCTCTCTCCCTCAACTATTGGACTTACAAGTTGTTAAGTGGTACTTGTGACTTGAGTGATCGAACAACCGAGAGAAGAGTAGAACTCTTTCGAGCAAGAACTCAAAAAAATAGTGTGAGGTTGAGAGACAAAGACTCAAGAAGTCTCGAAGGAGAAATGGAACTTTGAGAGATGTTGAGATTAAACCTCAACGCTTGAAGGATCATTTGAAAGATTATTGAAAAAAATACTTATCAATTGAGCGATTAAATGAGAATTGAGTAACTCCCCAAAAGGGAGTAAGAAGATTGAGCATGTGATACCTTTCAAAAGCAGAACTTATTATTGTAAAATTGATTAACATTTATATGTATAAGATTGTGATTTGGTGATAGAGACTTTGATAAATTACTTACAACGATTGTTACTCAAATTGGAACTTCTTTCTTTTAAGAATGTTTTGTGAGTTGTTGGATGTCATTATAAGTTGAAAGATTAACCAATCGGAAAGTGATTGTCTCTCTTGAGCAAACACTCAAGAGAGAGTAATGTAAGAGTGATGTCAAGTATTCAAAGCCTTTGAAGTTTTAATGAACTTCTTCTCATCATCAAGAAACACTTTGTATTAAAGTATATCATTATAAAAACAAAGAACTACATATGTTGTTTTGCTATATGTTATGGTGATATGTGATTGAGTATAAGTGAGATATATATAATGTATACATATTATCATATGCATATTTGATACGACTAATATTATATTATTATATTATAAGTAGTAACACTTGAACTAAAAGAAGAAAGACTCAAGAACATGCAAACTTCTTCATCACTATTATAAGTTTAAAAGTAACATACTTATAATGATATTAAAAGAATATTGAGGAATGTGATTGAAGTTATTCAACTACGGAACTTATAACTACGAATTTTAATTTTTTTGGAGATTTATATAAGTTGTTGAAGAGTCCTATTGCTATCAAATATTGATGGTATTACTATATATATATATATATGAGATATGTTTTGAATGATATGGATGGAACTTTAGAATATTGATACACCTCTTGAATGTTCTCTACCTTAATTGTTTCATGATCAATGAGCCTTACATTGAGAGTGAATATAATTGAGGAAGAGATCGGTTCACTCCAATTTATTATATTCAAATCATAAGGAGAAGAGAGGTTGTTAATCTAAGACCGAGCATGTTAATGAAGCACGGTAGTTCTCAAGCGAATATAAATTTAACGTGATGACCGCACCGTGAGTCCTCCTAGCTGGTTTGCGAAGGAACGACCAGCGGTGCATCGATGTGGTGCATGGCGAAGGTCAACCCCTCACTCTGGGTATTGTGGTGAGTGTCAATTTGATAGAAGAGTTCGGAGGTGATTCTCCGGCTTGACTGAGAATTGACATGAGCATGCCTATTTCCTGTTTGGGATTTTTCACCTAAGTTGGCTTGTAGGTTCTCTTTTCTCACCTCCTCAAATTTTAAAATACACATCCAGAAAAGTGAAAACTTTAAAAAGAGGGAAGGTAGCAAGGAGTATGTGTGGTCAAGTGAGACTTAATCGATTTTTCAGGGAATGCAAGGTAAGACTTGATCGCACAAACTTGAATTGGAATTAGGATTAGTGTCACCAAAAATCCTCCACCCTTCGATTTCGTCCTAGCCCGAGTGGAAAAGTTTATAATGACATGTAGAGACTTCTCTCTTTGTAACCCAATATATAATTCCAATCTACCCTTGGAATATACACAACTTGATTAACACCACACTATGTAGTTTTACATTCCTGAATGTCGGACAAGGTTATATCCTTAGCCTTTTCTAATGTCCATCCGGCCGCTTTGGCCACGCATGCCTTCAAAGATATCCCTCTTGTGAATCGAGTCCTTGCCGTCGACTCCACACTACTACATGAGTTTTCGCTTATTGATTCCGTGCTATCACATGTCCTCGTGGTTGATTCCGTATTGGTACATGACACTTCGCTTGTGGATTCCATGAGCACATAGGCTTTAAATACAAGTATTAAAAAATACTTATATACTTATCCTTGCCCTTCCTTCTCTAAGTTCTTCTTGATGTAAATCTCTATCAATGTCTTCCTACTAAACTTCAGAATAGTATAACTCCCACCCAACTTATGTTCTTCAAGTGAAATTTGGTACACTTGTTAATTACCTTATCAAAAATCTCCACACCAAATTTTGGCACAAACAGAGTTCATATGCAAAAGTTATGCATGAAATTCTAACTCTAACTACTTAGTATGAATGCTGTGATAAAGCATCCGGTCATTAAAACTCTAATAACTTCCAACTCCTACGTCCAATCAATCTAAAATTTTGACACAAGATAGATATATAAGTTCAAAAGGTAGTGTCAAATTTTGGTATCCATATCTATAACCCTCTAAGAGATACATATTTTCAAACCTTGCTGCTTTGTTCCTAGACATCCTCCCCTTTAACTTTTAATAACTCTTTCATCCCAATGACTGAAGCTCTCAAATTTTTACCACAACTCTCATACTTTATAATAAACAATCCCTCAAATTTTCATACCCATTGAACACTCTGATCATCCATAATTGACAAATCTCTCACTATAAAGTTCTGCTCAAGTTCATAACTAATAAAACACTACAAATAATGCACCTAGTACAATCTAGTCACTCTAAATGCCACAAGTTTAAACAAGTTTGAACTCTCTAACTTCAATATGAATCTCAATGCAACAAGTTGAAGTTTACAATCAAACTCCAAATTCCTTAAACCCAATCTACTTCTAACAAGAGGTCAATCCCTCTTCAAGGCTAAATAGCCTTGGCTCTTCTCCTAAGAACTAAGCACACACATGTGCTCCTATCTTGCTTCCATACACCCACACTTATAACCCGTGGGGTGCTTAAGGAGCACGAAGGAAAGAGAGGATGAGTGAGGGAAGAATGAGGGATTATATAGTGAGTTGAGAGGGAGAGAGGGCATGAGGTAAGGATAGGGTGAGAGGATTAGAGCCTCCAATCACAACCCCTTAATCTTCTCCTTCTAAGTAGGGACTCATCCCATCCACAAGGCTCTCGATAAGCCTTCGAAATCTCCTCCTACTTTGTAGGCTCTCATCTAATCTCCTAAGCCTTCCTCCCTCAAATGATCAACAAAGATCCTAATTCAAACATTTAACTAACCTTAGCTTTCTACCTACCACACTTTACCAAGGTATGTCCTCATACTACTTAAGTCCACTCCACACAAGCCTAATGCTTCAAACTTAGCTTTCTTCAAGCTTCATTCTTTTTATATTTTTGTGAATAATCATAAATCAACAAAACACTACTTGTAATGTTTTACAAGTGTTAACAACACATGTGGGCATCAATTTGGGCTCACAATTAGAGAAGATTGCACGTAGGAAAAGATTGTCTAAGATTAGTGAAATTGTGGAAGAGGTAGAAGTTAGGAGAGAGAGTTGCTTGAATGTGGAGCCTGTTGTTAGTCCAGTGTTAGAAAATTTAGAGGTAGATGCTCAACTTGAGGAGGAGGCTACTCCCTCTAAGTTGAGTGGCGAGACATTGACGGATACTGATACAGTTAGGGAAGAAATTCTTGTAGAAGTTGATAGTGAAATAAGAGTGGACACACCGATCACCATGGCTCAGTCGGGAGGAGGTCCACCTCCCTTTCCACCCATTGATCCATTGGTTAGGCCGAGGGGTTTACCCATTGTGGTTCCACAAAACCTGGCGGCGGTGGATATGCCATCCCACCTCCCTAAATTTTATGGAACTAAGGATGAGGATCCCTCTAGGCACATGGAGAGGTACATTGAGAGATTGGCTAGTTCTCTTGGCACCAACCCGGGATATTGGTTGGTGTGGTTTCCTACCATTCTTGAGGGAGAAGCCTATGAGTGGTATAGAGATCATACAGAGGGTCATTTTGTAGGATGGGAGCAGATGCAGAGAGAGTTTTTGAATGAGTTTAGGCCCGAGGTTGGTTAGAGTACAGCTCTTTGAGCGTTTGCATCCTTGAAGCAAGGAAGGGAAGAGGAGATTTCGGCATACATTAGGAGGTTTGATTTGGTGTGTACACGCTTTGTGGGTACCATGCTCAACGATGACACCCTTAAACAATTCTTCATCCAAGGATTTTTTAAAGCGGGTACCATTAGAGGTGTGTTGGAAACGAATCCTCAGACATTGGCGGATGCCAAGGCAGTGGCTAGGGAGATGGAACGCATGGACAGAGACTATGAGAGATTGTGGTGAAGGGAGGATGAATCAATACCCCAATTCATCCCCATTCGTCCAAGAGAGGTGGAGGGACAGTTAGGTAGGCAAGGGAGTCAGGTTCAATATGCTCTCATTGACACATGTCCACGTCTGCTAGCGGCTAAGGAGCCGACACCGTTCTTGGCCTTGCCCGTTCCTAAAGCCGATGCACACATTGAGGAGGTGGAAAAAAGGCTAGGTGCTAGTCAGTTGGGACTTCAAGAAGTTATGATTCGAGTTGGGTAGAACCGTGATCAAAGGAACAACGGTGGTCCACCTCCACAAAACCAGAGAGGTCAAGGCAATTATAGGGGACCTCCCCTTAAAGGACAAGGTGGTCAAAATGCGGAGAGAAGGGAGTTTCACTCTTTTTGTGGGAGATGGTATGCACCGGGTCAGTGTTGGTATGAAGGACAAGGTTATGGTTGTAGTAATTGTGGGGGGAATCATCCTTCGGACGAGTGTCGTCAACCTGATAAAGTCATTAGCATGCCCAACCCGGTGGTCAACCCACAACAACAAGCTAGAGACAACATGAGAGGGGCTAGGCCACAGGGTGGACCTCCTAATGAGCTTAGGCCACCCAATTTATATTATGACCATGGAAATGCGAGGCAGACATTCCACCCTCCGACGGGATTGCAGATGGCAAATGGATACATTCCTATTCAAAATAGGCCAGGTGGTCCACAACATTTCGACAATAGGAGGCCAGGTCCTCCCACCGATCCGGGTTTGTCGAATTCTCAGGATGTCAGGTTCGCGGATGGTGTCACGGAGCTGCATCATGATGAGTCTATTGTTTACCAAATGGGTGTTGGAGACGAGCAAAGTCAATGGCCTCCACACACCAACGTCATCACCTACGAGTTGAGGAGTTTGAATGACGAGGTCACCCATGAGGCCCCGGCATTAGCGGTCACCACTAGAGCTATGCGGGGAAATATTGAAGTAGAGAAAGATGTGGTGGGACAGGAGGAGTACTCCTCGGATGAAGGTCCTAACCTTTCAGATTTGGATAAAGTAGCTAGAGTAGCTAGGAGAGCCACTAGGAAATTAGAGAAGGAGAATGAGATTGTTCAGGATAAGGAGGGGCCAAATGTCATTCATGACTTACACGGGAATGAAATGGGAGAATGGGAAGGACCTAACATTCCTTTGGATGAGTTTGAAGGAGTAAGAAAGACGAAGGTTGAGAAGCCGGAAGGATATGATTTGTGGGCCGATCTTAGCTCCCTCAAGGCGGATATTACTTTTGGTCAGTTGTTGGAGATATCACCCATGGCTCTCAAGACTCTCAAGGAAAGAATGCCGGTGACTAGGAGGACTAGGAAGATGAAGACTAGAGTGGCCGCTAGAGTCCAACTAAAAGGAAGAGGGCGTGACCTCAAGGCAATTGAGATAGAAATAATGGTGGTGGATAAGGTGGTTTCGAATGTGTTAGTTGATGGAGGTAGTGGGTTAAATATCTTGCCAGAGTACACCATGAAGAGGTTGGGTCTTAGCCTTACGGGTCCATCACCTTTCATCATCAACATGGCGAATCAGACTCCGGCGGTGCCTTTAGGAATGATTAAGGATTGTAGGATTAACACCGGAGGGAAAGAGTATGTGGTCACTTATCATGTTATCAAAATGCATTCTAACAAGGATACATTTCCCATCTTGTTGGGTAGGCCTTGGTTGAGAATGTCGGATGCGGTAGTAGATTGGGGAGGAGTCAAGCCGTCCATTACTTATGGTCCTAAGGATAATAGAGTCAAAGTGTCCATAGGATCTCTAGGAGGTTGGGTTAGAGAACAAATCCCTTCATTATCGGATGAAGAGGTGGAGGGCAAGGAGGAAGGAGACGATGGTGACAAAAAGAATGAGACACTAGTGGGAGTTGTCCATTCAGGCGGACGGGAGGCCACTATAGATTCAAGGTCCGGTAGTTTGGGCCCTAACTTCTATTATTTGGGCGATAATGGGGAGTATGCACAGTGGTTGAGAGACTACCCCGAGTCAGAGTATGATATTTTGATGACGTCCCATCATATGTGGTTGAGTGATGAAAGGCTTAGTTCAAGAAAGGAGGAATACTCTTCGTTAAAGCCATGTGAGGTGCTTACAGAGGAGGAGTGGATTAGAGGAGGATTGACACCTTGGGTAGATAGTGTGGATGAGAGCTACGTGAATGTAGTACATGTGGATGGGACTCAGGATGAGGAGGCCGTCATTGAGGCTGCAAGGTTGGAGGAACCTTTGCACTTCAAGACCACGTCAACGGGCATAGTAGCGGGTCAAGATGTCAAGGATTATCCTAAGGTACCTCTGGATTGGTATAGAAATAAGGATGAGCAAACACACGTGTCAGAGGCAGATTGGAAGTATGTGGATGTGAGAATGAAGAATGGAAAGGTTAGACAAATGAAAATGGAATCTAAGTTGGGGGAGAAAGAAATCAAGGAATACGGTGATTTGGTGGATGAGTTTAGTGACACCTTTGTTTGGTCGTATGACGAGCTTAGGGGGATTCCCAGAAAGATGGTGGAGCATCGCATTTCCTTGATTCCGGGCGCTAGTCCAATTAGACAAAAGGAGAGAAGAATGAACCCACAATTACAATTGTTGGTTAAGGCGGAGTTGGAGAGATTATTGAAGGCCGGGTTTATTAAGCCGGTGGAGATTACGGATTGGATCTCTCCAATGGTTTTGGTGAAGAAGAAGAATGGGAAGTTGAGGGTATGCGTGGATTATAGAAAGTTAAATGTGTGCACCCAAAAGGACCACTTTCCGTTACCATTCATCACACTATTGTTAGAGGAGGTAGGTGGTCATGCGAGGTACACATTCATGGATGGATATGCGGGCTACAACCAAATTTCTATTGCCCTCCAAGACATCCACAAGACGGCTTTCACCACTCCTTGGGGAACTTTCGTTTGGGTAGTTATGCCATTTGGATTATGTAATGCTCCGGCCACATTTCAAAGATTGGTCATGTACATCTTCACCGACTTATTGTTCAAGTCCATGACAGTCTTTATGGATGATTTTAGCACTCAGAGTAATGCTAGTGACCATTTACAATGTGTTAGGAAGGCTTTGATTAGATGTAGGAAGATGCAGCTAGCTTTGAACCCGGATAAGACTTTTTTGGATGTGAGTCGGGGAGTGTTATTTGGGTATGTGGTTAGTGAAAAAGGAAGGGAACCGGATCCGGAAAAGATTGAGGTCATAAGTGGGTTGGCAACTCCAACCAATGCCAAAGGGATTGCTAAGTTGCTAGGCCATGTCGGGTGGTACCGGGAATTAATACGTGGGGTGGTACCGGGAATCACTCAGTTGCTCAAGAAAGATTGTAGGTTTGAGTGGACTGAGGCATGCCAAAGGGCATTTGAGGAGTTGAGGGATAAATTGAGCACTTATCCGGTTTTGAGGCCACCCGATTGGGATAAGCCTTTCCATGTATTTTGTGATGCTAGCAATGTAGCGGTGGGTAGTGCACTTTGTCAGTCCACGGGGGAGAAAGATAGAGATCAACCCATTGCCTATGCTAGTAAGCAATTGACGCCGGCTGAGAGGAACTATTCTACCACGGAGAGGGAGTGTCTAGCTATGGTGTTCTCGGTCAAGAAGTTTAGGCATTACCTCATGTGCAATCCGGTTGTTTTCTTTGTGGATCACATGGCCATCAAATACTTGGTCAACAAAGCGGAGCTAAGTGGAAGACTAGCTAGGTGGGTTTTGTTGCTAGAAGAATTTGACTACACGGTTGAATACAAACCCGGTCGTATGCATTTACAAGCTAACCACTTGTCTAGGTTGTCAAAGGACATGGACATTAGTCCAGTTGATGATAGGTTAGTTGATGACAATCTTTTTGTTGTTACCACACAACCCGAGTGGTATGCTGGTATAGTAGAGTTTTTGACAACTCAGCAGTTGCCAATGAAATGGACCAAGGATGATAGAAGAAAAATTAGAGTTAATAGTAGGCACTTGCAGTGATAGGCCATAGGTTGTTTAGGAGGGGAGCTGATGGATTGTTGAGGAGATGTGTGTCAGAGGTCAAAGTGCCCTCTATCTTAGCCGCATGTCATGATAATGCATGTGGGGGTCATTTCCCGGACAACTTACAGGTCAAAAAATTCTTAGAGCAGGTTACTTTTGGCCAACCTTGTTTAAGGATGCACACGATTATGCTAAGCGTTGTGACGCTTGTCAAAGGTATGCGAGGAACGACCTCCGCATGGAGATGCCACTCCATGTGTCCTTACCTTTGGTGCCCTTTGAGAAATGGAGGATTGATTATGTGGGTGAGGTTCATCCCCATTCCTCAAAAGGCATGGCCTACATCGTGGTTGCCACCGTGTACTTGACCAAGTGGGCGGAGGCCAAAGCCATCAAGACGGATGCAACTGCACATGCAGCCACATTTATGTACGAGAACATCATCTCGAGGTTTGGGTGCCCGAAGATTTTAGTGAGCGACAGGGGGATTCATTTCTTGAATTCTTTAATTCAAGAAATGACTGACAAATTCTAAATCGACCACTCCTTACCACCCGCAGACTAATGGTCAGACAAAGCGCGTCAACGGAATACTGGTGAGCATCCTTCGCAAGACGATTCTTGATTCTAAGAGGGATTGGAATGTTAAGTTGACGGCGGCATTATGGGCTTATCGGACGACCTTCAAGGTGACAACTCAGGCAACCCCGTTTTCATTGGTGTACGGATTGGAAGCCATACTTCCCATTGAGTTTGAGGTGGAGTCACTTAGAGTCGCCATTGGCTCACGCCTTACAGATAGTCAGTCCTTGAAGAATCGACTGACATACCTAGAGGAGTTGGACGAGAGGAGAAGGATGGCGGCTCAGCACATCGAAGCCATTCAAAGGCGAAGGAAGATCACCTTCGACAAACATCACAAGAAGAGGGTCCTTCGGCCAGGTATGGTGGTGCTAATCCAAAATGCGAGGAAGTTGGAGTTTCCGGGTAAGTTTGATGCAGTATGGTTGGGCCCATACCTCATTCGGGATGCATTCCCAAACAACTCTTTGCAATTGGAAATATTGAATGGGGAGAGCTTCCCAACTCGCACATCAGGCAGTCAGTGCAAGGAGTACAGGGCTTGAGTGCTATTTCTTGCCTGCGAAGCAAGAGATTCGGGTTGATCCCCCTATGGTCGCCAGTTATATGAGCCCACTTTTATGTTCACATTTCTAATTAACTCAAAATTATATGAGGAATTTAGAATTGCCATGGAGTTAAGTTAGCCTTGGAGGTTGAAACGATGTGAGCGACATCAAAGTGTTATTGTTGCTATTGAAGCTTGGTAGGTTGTTTTTGAAATGAATTTATGTAATGCTCCGGCCACATTTCAAAGATTGGTCATGTACATCTTCACCGACTTATTGTTCAAGTCCATGACAGTTTTTGTGGATGATTTTAGCACTCAGAGTAATGCTAGTGACCATTTACAATGTGTTAGGGAGGCTTTGATTAGATGTAGGAAGATGCAGCTAGCTTTGAACCCGGATAAGACTTTCTTGGATGTGAGTCGGGGAGTGTTACTTGGGTATGTGGTTAGTGAGAAAGGAAGGGAACCGGATCCGGAAAAGATTGAGGTCATAAGTGGGTTGGCAACTCCAACCAATGCCATAGGGATTGCTAAGTTGCTAGGCCATGTGGGGTGGTACCGGGAATTAATACGTGGGGTGGTACCGGGAATCACTCAGTTGCTCAAGAAAGATTGTAGGTTTGAGTGGACTGAGGCATGCCAAAGGGCATTTGAGGAGTTGAGGGATAAGTTGAGCACTTCTCCGGTTTTGAGGCCACCCGATTGGGATAAGCCTTTCCATGTGTTTTGTGATGCTAGTAATGTAGCAGTGGATAGTGCACTTTGTCAGTCCACGGGGGAGAAAGATAGAGATCAACCCATTGCCTATGCTAGTAAGCAATTGACGCCGGCTGAGAAGAACTATTCTACCACGGAGAGGGAGTGTCTAGCTATGGTGTTCTCGGTCAAGAAGTTTAGGCATTACCTCATGTGCAATCCGGTTGTTTTCTTTGTGGATCACATGGCCATCAAATACTTGGTCAACAAAGCGGAGCTAAGTGGAAGACTAGCTAGGTGGGTTTTGTTGCTAGAGGAGTTTGACTACACGGTTTAATACAAACCCGGTCGTATGCATTTATAAACTGACCACTTGTCTAGGTTATCAGAGGACATGGGCATTAGTCCAGTTGATGATAGGTTAGTTGATGATAATCTTTTTGTTGTTACCGCACAACCCGTGTAGTATGCCGGTATAGTAGAGTTTTTGACAACTCAGTAGTTGCCAATGGAGTGGACCAAGGAGGATAGAAGAAAAATTAGAGTTAATAGTAGGCACTTTGCAGTGATAGGCCGTAGGTTGTTTAGGAGGGGAGCTGATGGACTGTTGAGGAGATGTGTGTCAGAGGTCGAAGTGCCCTCCATCTTAGCCGCATGTCATGATAGTGCATGTGGGGGACATTTCTCCGGACAACTTACAGGTCAAAACATTCTTAGAGCAGGTTACTTTTGGCCAACCTTGTTCAAGGATGCCCACGATTATGTTAAGCGTTGTGACGCTTGTCAAAGGTATGCGAGGAACGACCTCTGCATGGAGATGCCATTCCATGTGTCCTTACCTTTGGTGCCCTTTGAGAAATGGGGGATTGAATATGTGGGTGAGGTTCATCCCCATTCTTCAAAAGGCATGGCCTACATCGTGGTCGCCACCGAGTACTTGACCAAGTGGGCGGAGGCCAAAGCTGTCAAGACGGATACAACTGCACATGCAGCCACATTTATGTACGAGAACATCATCTCGAGGTTTGGGTGCCCGAAGATTTTAGTGAGCGACAAGGGGACTCATTTCTTGAATTCCTTAATTCAAGAAATGATTGACAAATTCCAAATCGACCATAGGAAGACCACTCCTTACCACCCGCAGACTAATGGTCAGACGGAGCGCGTCAACGGAATACTAGTGAGCATCCTTTGCAAGACGATTCTTGATTCTAAGAGGGATTGGGATGTTAAGTTGACGGCGGCATTATGGGCTTATCGGACGACCTTCAAGGTGACAACTCAGGCAACCCCGTTTTTATTGGTATACGGATTGGAGGCCACACTTCCCATTGAGTTTGAGGTGGAGTCACTTAGAGTCGCCATTGGCTCACGCTTTACAGATAGTCAGTCCTTGAAGAATCGACTGACAAACCTAGATGAGTTGGACGAGAGGAGAAGGATGGCGGCTCAGCACATCGAAGCCATTCAAAGGTGAAGGAAAATCACCTTCGACAAACATCACAAGAAGAGGGTCCTGCGACCAGGTATGATGGTGCTAATCCAAGATGCAAGGAAGTTGGAGTTTTTGGGTAAGTTTGGTGCAGTATGGTTGGGCCCATACCTCATTCGGGATGCATTCCCAAACAACTCTTTGCAATTGGAAACATTGAATGGGGAGAGCTTCCCAACTCGCACATCAGGCAGTCGGTGCAAGGAGTATAGGGCTTGAGTGCTATATCTTGCCTGCGAAGCAAGAGATTCGGGTTGATCCCCCGATGGTCGCCAGTTATGTGAGCCCACTTCTGTGTTCACATTTCTAATTAATTCAAAATTACATGAGGAATTTAGAATTGCCATGGAGTTAAGTTAGCCTTGGAGGTTGAAACGATGTGAGCGGCATCAAAGTGTTATTGTTGCTATTGAAGCTTGGTGGGTTGTTTTTGAAATGAAAAGAAATAAATAAATTAAAACCATTTTAATTATTTTAATTAGATTAAGGGTGACATTAGGTAAGGGTTAGCTTGTGCTTTGATCAATTGGCTACTTTGGGTGGGGGTGTGTTCATTTTAGTCTTAAGATGGGTTTGTTAAGGGTGTGAAGGTCCAAACTGCAGTCGGGTAAGGTGCTGGATCTTCGGATCTGGCAGGCAAGGGGGTCCCCTAGCTCGACCAGGAGGCTCTCGGAAGAATGAGGGGGAGCAGCAAGCAAGCAAAGAGAGAGCTTCTGGACGAAGGCCCGGTGCTTCGCCGAGGGCGAATGGGTACAGAGTTTTGAACTTCTGGCCGAAGGCCCAGTACATTCGTCGAGGCTAATGGGTACAGAATTTTGAGCTTCTGGGCGAAGGCCCAGTGCTTCGCCGAGGGAGGATGGGTACAGAGTTTTGAGCTTCTGGCCGAAGGCCCAGTGCTTCGCCGAGGGCGAATGGGTATAGAGTTTTGAGCTTCTGGCCGAAGGCCCAGTGCATTCGCCGAGGCTAATGGGTATAGAGTTTTGAGCTTCTGGCCAAAGGTCCAGTGCTTCTCTGAGTGCGAACATAATCAACGGCTAGGCCAGGGGCTCCCAGCAATGTGCAAGGGGAAAGGGAATGTAGTGGGTAGCAAGACCAAGGGTATGCTAATAAACCTCTAATGTGAGAGGAGGCACCTTAGGGTGTTGGGAATTTGATTAGGTGATTGGATGGCACATATATCATATAAGAAATTAGGCAAGGAGGAACATGTAGCATGGTTGTGTGTGATGATCATCATGGATGCATAAGTATTTTTTCAATACTAATGCTCTGTGGGTTTAATAAAAAAATATGTGTTTTGTATTTAAATTCATTGGAGCATGAGTATGGAGTTCACGAAGCTAAGAGTCAACAAGGACATGTGAGCCATAGACTCCCACTTGGACCACAGATGCAAAAGGGTGGGGGTTTATGGCTGACACCACGGGTGCTGGCCAATTTCGGAGAACACCACGGGTGCTGGCCAATTTCGGAGAACACCCTCCTCATCAACGACAACCCCATGATGAACGTTCTCAACCCCCTGGGCAACGTTATCTTCCTCGACCCTTGGTCCGGCGATAGGAACGACACATTTTTGGTCAATAGGCTAGCACCTTACCTTAGAAGGCTTGTGCTCCACACTCGAAGCGTCCTCGATTTTGTTAGGTCCAATCCAATTGGCAACGTGGCATTAAGCCCCTGCGATAATGTATATAGGAGCATTGTTTGGCTTGCAAAATTTAATAAATTGATTTGAGAAACCTCTTTGCATGTGTTTGTATCCATGTGGTTCATATATCTAATGTTCTTTTTCATATTTGGATGTTTTATTTGTTGGGCATAGTCTCTGCCCCTATGTGACACCCCTATCCCGTCCCCTCTCGTCCCCTGGCTCCCCTTCCTGCGGCGTGATGGATTTCCATATCCCCTCCCTCTACCATTTCTCGGTGGTGGACGCAGCCTCGGCCGTGGATTACTGCCGGGACGTTGGTATTGATGATGGCGTTGTGAACAGCCCGCCCCCCGGAGTTGTCCGCGCATACGACCCATTGCCTTTTCCCCTCTCCAAGGAGAAGCAAACGCTTGTTCGTTGCTGACATGTGTCACCCTCGAGGGACAATGGCGTCACTCGTCGTGGGCCGAGCTGGTGTCTCCGCATGGAAGCTCCCCGGTGCGACCCATCCCCCGTCCACTCTGTTCCTCCCCATGCAAACCCATCCGCCATCGTCCGCCTTCCATGCCTTCATTCCCTTCCCCATTTTTCATTGTTGTTTTTTTATCTTCCATCTACGTGCCGTGAACTTTACGAACGCCCATCCCAAACCGCCCTCATTATTTTCCCCACTCCATTCTTATCCTTATTTTTCTATGGCGTTGTTTCACAGGTGGCTACCCGTTCGCTTGTGGACGGCCCTCCTCGACTTCTTCATTGGATAGGCATGCCCTCAAGCCCGCATCTTCCGAATCCGATTGTTGTTTGGCCCTCTGGAGAAGTGCAAGATATTCCCTCTTGCAAACGCACTCGTATTCCACTTACAATACCACTTCGTACAATTCGGGAGCGCGTCCGGATATATGGAAAAACGACACATATTCCGGGCTAGTCTACAAACATGGCTACAACCGCAGGCCGGAGATTTTCAGAGCCATGGAGGCCGCGAAAAACAAGGACACGGCCACGAAAAAAATAACGGGATGTATTAGTGGGACTAGAAATGTCTACGGACTCCCTAAATGCGTGTAGGGGTAGAACGTAGTGCTTGGTTTATCTATTTTATTTGAAGGTCTTCAAGGCATTGATGGTATTTCCATTACATTTGTATTTCAAACCCATTGAATAGATTCAATTTCCAATCATTCTCCGCATCTTCCCTTCCATTGGCAACGATATCTCATTGCGTACGCAAATGTTGTCATATATGGTTCATTTTTTTGTTCACTTTGATGCATTTATGTCCGATAATTGTATCCAAAATCATACATATGGGATATTTATGTTCTCATCACTGGTCCAAATTTGAAAAGCATGTTTTTGAATAGTTTCAAATTCATGGAAAAGTCTCCAATTAACAAATATAGTGTTTTTAAAAGAACATATATCATTTGTAATGTGTGCATACAATGTTGCTCCATTCTCAAGCATCCAAGTATGTAAATGACTAACCTATGTGGAAGTCATTAATGGGATCCTAACCACAAGTGGCACTTTTTGGTTCACTCTTCTAAGGATGTTTAAACCTATCCTCAAGTCCACTTCAACTCTAAGAATGTGTGTGAGCAAAACATGTAGAGTTGGAAATGTATGTCCCCATAACATCCACAACATGAAATGTACCTTGAATTAGTATATAATGTCTCACACGACATATTAACATGATCAAGATTGTATCTACTATAACTTGCTATTAGACTCTGCTTACTGGTAAAACAACATTATAGCTTAATATTGAATGACCTAATTGTGAGCACTAGATCACATGTTGCCTTTAGTGAGTTCATTTGTATACGACCACACAACCACCTTCATGAATTAAAATGTTGTGATGACTATATACATTTGTATTTAAAACTACAAGCACCAAAGCCTGGTCATTTGACCTATGTGCCATTCATTTATGGTTTGCGGTGGAACAAGTCACATTTTATTATTATTTTTTGAACATCCATTATTCATGCCAACCCACCCTAAACCCTAAACCATGAATCTCATAGTTGTTTAGTGATGCCTCCATATACACACAACATCTACTATATTTTGTGCCATTATCCAATATATGTGGAGGGGACATTGAACAACAACGTGATTGCTTGAATGGCTTCACATGATGTTGAATTCCATGGGGGCGAGGGGGATACATTTGTAATCATTGTGCTTCTCCTATTTACTTTAAATGTCAACTTCCAAGTAATTATATTAATGTTCCATGATATAAATCAAACAACCAATTTGATGTTTTTGCCAAAAAAAAGGGAGAAGGTGTCAATACATATTGCGTAAATCCATATTATAATAAATGACAACACATAAACTTGTATTGTATTAGTGTAATGGTACCTATTAGGGGATGCATGGTGGGCTAGAGTGTTGTCCTCTAGCAACAACCATCATAGAAATATATATATATATATATATAACATATAATTATTATTAAACCATGTAATTGCCTTTGAGGATTGCAATATAATTTTCAAATACCCCTCATAGAAAATGTATCATTGTCATTTGATTCCATATGTCAAGATTTGTGAAACAATAAAACACATAATGGTTTATTGTGTACTACGTGATTCATCAAAGTGAATATGTAAGGGCATATCAAAGTGAATAAAAACTTGAGCATATTAGCAATTCCAACTGAGGACCATGCAATTCAAAACCATTAAAATCGGAGTTGGGAAAGGTGTTCAACAAAGATAAACATAGTTGAATGTCAAATGAATTGTATTATTTCTCTAAAGTGGTCAAACGGCTTAGGAACTAATAAGTCCAACTTGTTCGCAAAATTAAGGTGTGGTGTCATATAAGTAAGGGTTAAGTATTAGTTTTAGTATGAAGTTCTAAAAATTGACCCTTTTGTGCAATACCTTAGGCTATGTAGTACCTTAGGCTATATTTGAGTGTCTTGAAAAAATTAATTGTCGTTCAAAGTTAGTGGGTTAGGGTTTTAGGATTAGGGATGCCCCGTAATCCTATTTGCGTGGGTGCCCTAATCTTGTGGTTGCCCTAATCTTGTGGTTGCCTTAATCCTATGGTTGCGGACCTGTTCCCGAGGGTGACAAAACCGAAACGTTGCCCTCTTTCGCTCTTTCTCTCTCTCCGCGCCAAACATTCGCTTCGCGCCACTCTTTGAAGCGCCGCCTTCGCGAAGTGCCACAACTCTTCCGTTTTCTCCCGCCTCTCTGATTCTTCTCCCTCCCTCCCTTCTCTTGCTCTCACCTCCTTCGTCTTAGTTGTTAGGAAACTTGTCAAGGCATTGAGTGATTTTAGAGTGTTTTTGTAGTTTTAAAGTATTTGTAAGAGAGTGAGCTTGTGTTTGTGAGATAAATTTGTTTGAGAGATTTAGGTGTGATTGAGATTCAGAGTGCTTGTGCAATTAAGTTGTTTTTTGTGAGAGTGTTGAGTGTTTGTGATATTTAGCTTGCAAAACCAGCTTGTTGTAAAGCTTGCAAGAACAGGTAATGTATTTCATGAGACTTAACATCTTTCAATTACTTCAAAATCCTATAGCATATGCAATCCATAAGCATTGTATATGTTGCGTGCACACATTATAAATCTCTCTCTCGACAAAACAATTTCGGGAGGCAACCCAAACATTAAAAAAAACCCAAAAACATAAAACACCTAAATTTGTTTGGGTTAAACGTGCATTTTGTTTGTTCTATAACTTGTTTTGGTCGAACGACCCAAACTCTACAGTTTGTTTGGGTCGAATGACCCAAACCATCAACACAAAAATGTTGCACGGTTTGGGTCGATCGACCTAAACTAGGCAGTGTTTTCAACATACAACAACATATCCATATTGATGTCCACAATATATAAACTTATAGAACTGGTTTACAATATCAATATACTGATGATGTATACCTATATCAACAAGGAATTCCAACAAGGCGAATCACCGAAACCTTCTTTTTTAATGATCAATATATCCACACCCTTAAAATTTGAATTGCACGTCCAAACTATTACCAAACCATTATCGATTATTGAGCTTCATAAAACTTGTGTTTGGGTTGATCGACCCAAACCTAGCAATTAATGACCCTGATATATTTATCCTCTTTCATACCCATTAACATGCCCATGCCAATTTCAAGGAGTTTGGGTCGCTCGATCGAAACTAGTAGTGATGTTCCTTTCCTTGCATATGGCCCCAAAGAAAAGACCTGGAGAAAGGTGATTCATGTTTGCGCTAGACGTGGTATGGCAGGAGCACAAAACACCTCAGGACGACTCCTATGTGCCTAAAAACGGGCTTGTCCTTGCATGGTCCCTTCAAGCGATCAAGGCCTCCCAGTTCAAAATGTTATTTGTGGTGAAAATTAGGACCGTGGAAAAACACACATGGGCAACTCTGACAGGGTGGGAGGTGGTGTCGATCCAAGCTCTTGGGGACTACGTTGATGTCATCCTCGAGAACTCCGCTGTGCAGAACGTCCACATGTTCATGCACCAATTCTCTGAGCCTTTTGACCCCATCTATACCAAAGAGTCTTGCGTTGAGCCAGACATGATAAAACCAGAGTTGATATTCATCGATGGTAGTATATCGAACACAAAGGTTTCAAGCAGGTTAACAAAATTGAAACATGCAATCACCGTGCTCACAAGGCCCAGCAAAGCAAGCCTAGATCACAATTTGTGAGGCGGAAGGCCACAACTGAAGAAAACATAGGGTCGTCTAGACCTCAGACTACACCTACGACAACGCCAGCTAATAGCGAGATGCCGACATCTTCAACCAGCCGGCAGATGACACCATCGAAGAGGGCAAGAAAATCATCAGTGATGACTAAAGAGCCAATTTCTTGAAGATATGCATGCCAAAGCCGGGGCAAGAAGTGGATGTAGGGGAGATCCAAAATATCATGAACAAGTTCATGACCAAATGTTCTCACTGCTTTTTCATGGGCCGAGAGTTCAAGTTCGACGTCAACATCACACAGTGCCACCTAGCGCTACCCGAGAAGTGTGTCCGGGCAAAAGAAAACGCCTATGTCAATTGGATCATCACGCAGATCATGAGCGAGCAATTCAAAAATGATAGGCAAATTATTGTAATCATGCCCTAGGGGCAGAAGAAAATGCCTACCCCTAATATGTGGCCGACAATTGAGAAGGGCGATTTCTGGCTAATTGACGGCCAACATAGTGTGGAGGCGTCCAAGAAAATCCAACTGATGATTGAGTGGGATGATCCCAACCATTAGAAGAAAAAGTTGAAGGTGTGGAAGGCATTGGTGGTGTGGTTTGACGACGAGACCAGGTTCAGTGACATCTCTTATTACTTTAACATGGTAAACAAGAAACGGATCTACCAAGCTTCCTGGATAAGGAACATCATGGCCTCGCAGGAGGTGTGGGAGTTCTATAGCAGGCCTCCCAATGAGAGGGAGAATGCGAAGGACAAGAATCCCAATTGGGAATATGGTTGGGTCCCAAACTCTTGTTTTGTTTCATAATTTGGGTCAATCGACCCAAATTCTTATTGCAATTGTTGTTCATGATGTTTTTTAAAAATAAAATTTATAGATCTAACACGCGTTTTTTGTTCATATGCAATATTTCAAGTACGAGATGATAAATAAATTTTTCCTCTATAGATAACACAAATCACAGGCAAAAAAATATAACGAGTTGAGAGGGGAGATTTATTTAATAACAACATCCGAAATTGTCTAGTTGAAGTGGAAGAACGTGTTTGAGAAGCACGAAACATGGATTTGATCAATCCCGAGATAGGCTTGTATTTCAACTGGACCTCACGATTCAAGGGGCTGAAGCCTCTGATAAGAAAGTTCTTTAAAACTCTTCAAGGGCTGTCGGAGATGGAGATGGGGAAGGCGGCAATACACAACCCCACGCTTGATCAATGTATACTCGGTTCATACATACCATTAAGTCAAAAAGTTTGTTGATGCTAATCCATTCTCCCGTTTTGTTAGATTCTTTGATGTAGTCGAGATATTCCCATGGCCAACTTAATATTAGTTCTTTTTGGTCGTTTGTTATAATCTCTTTCAGTTTAATAATTTTGTTTGTTGTTCATTGGAAGTTTCTTCCATTGTTTGCCACAATTTATAAAATCGGGACTCCTCAATGTCCGCTTGATAGATTTTTCTTGAGTTTCAAACTCCTTGAGTATCGTTTCACAAAAATGATGAAGTTTAATTCATCCAACGTATCACGTATCTCCCGGTCATCTTCCATATGTATCTTTTCACTTGACATTCTCACTAATAAAGCACATTATCTCCGAACGTGCTAAGTTCCATTTTGTAGGTATGATGTTGCGGTTATCCGATTTTCTTGGCAAAATTCTCCACGTGCTTAGTTAACACATTCGCCAAGAACCACCACTTTTGTTCCTTTCACACTTGAATCACCGAGACACATTAATGGCAAGAATATCTCCAGCATGGTCGCCAAAATGATGCACACCGCGGGTCGTTCCTTTGCAAATTAGCTAAGAGGACTCACGGTGTGGCATCATGTAAATTTATAATCGCTTGGGAACTACCGTGTCTCATTAATATGCTCAGTCCTAAATTTAATAACCTCTTTTTTTCTTTATGATTTAAATATGATTAATTGGAGTTAAACGATGTCATCCTCAATTATTTCCACTTTCAATGTAAAGCTCATTGATTGTGAGAACAACTAAGGTAGAGAAGGTTCAAGAGGTGTATCAATATTCTAAAGTTCCATCCATATCATTCAAAAACATATCATATATAACAATAGCATTAATAATTGACAACAAGAGAATTCTTCGAGAACTTATATAAGGTTCGAAGAAAGTAAAAACTCATATTTATATAAGTTCTGTAGTTCATAAATCTCAATTTCATTCAATTGTGTCAATAATCTTTTGATATCATTATAAGTATATATCAATCATTTTTTTGACAAATCATAATAGTAGTAAGGAAGATTTCATGTTCTTGAGTCTTTCTTCTTTAAGCTCAAGTGTTATTTCTTATAATATAATATTATGATTTCAATAATTGTATCAAATATACATATGATAATTTTGAGTATATTATAACATCAATCTTACTATGCTCAATCACTTATCACATAACATAATTCATATGTAGCGAAACACAATTTATAATTCTTTGTTTATAATGATTCACTTTTAATACGAAGTGTTTCTTGATGACAAAAAGAATAATATTGAGATCCTTTCCAAAATCACTTTATTCATCAAGTTCCATTAACATTGCGAAACCTTGAATGCTTGAAATTGCTTTTAAAATACTATCTTGAGTGTTTGCTCAAGAGGAAAAAATCTTCTCTTGATTGGTAATCTTTCAATTTTTATGACATCCAACAACTTAAAGAATCTTGAAAGAGAGAGAAGTTCCAATTTAAATAATGATCGTTGTAAGTAGTTTATCAAGGTTCAATTTATCAAGTTATTGATGTATAAAATCTTATATAAATAGGAATCAATCTTATAATAATGAGTTCCGCTTTTAAAAAATATCACATGCTCAATTTTCTCACTCATTTTTGAGGAGTTACTCCACTCTCGCTTAATCTCTCACTTGAACATAATTTCTTATTAAGAGATAGCTTGCTTTTTATCACTCAAATTGTCCTTCAAGCATTGAGGTTTAATCTCAACATCTCTCAAAGTTCCATTAATCCTTCAAGCCTTCTTGAGTCTTTGCCTCTCAACCTCACACTATTTTTTTGAGTTCTTGGTCTAAAGAGTTTACTCTCTTCTCGGTTGTTTAATCACTCAAGTCACACAAGTACCACTTAGCAATTTGTAAATTCAATTGAAAGAAAAGAGATATCACACGTATTTGTGGAAAAGATAAGTATATTGCAATAGTGCTCCGGAAGGAGACATACAAAATAAGCTCAAGTGTTTTTGACACTCAATCTTAAGATAACTTCGTTGCTATGGAATGAGGTGTTTGTCCTTAAAAACTCCTTGCTTTATATAGTTTTTTCTATCTAACCCAAAATCTATGTAATTGAATGGCTATCATTTCCACTTCCTAGATTTTACCTATCTCCGACGTATGTAGATGATGCCTACCACAAACGGTTATAACCGTCAAACTACCTTATGTTCGTAATTTAAAGTCTCTCCCTATATCTTTGTTTTGGCTACATAATAGAGTAGGTAAATCATTTCTTGATAACTAAGTATATATAATTGGTTGATCTAGGCTAGAATGATTTACATCGCAAAATCCCCTTATTGAATGCAAGATATAGTCCTATATACTCTTTAAATTCCTCATAATAAGTCCTTACATTTCTGCATAATGGTCCTTAAACAAAATCCTAAGATTTCTTAGTCTTAACGTTGGTTATCCTATAGTCGTGGATAACGGCGCCTAAAACCACGCATCGTCCTTGTATTTATGTGGAAAGGGGCCCTATAACCGTGGCCGAAGTGCTTCGGCTCCAGGAGCCGTTATTCTTCACTCTAGGCCGCTCTGCCTCGTACATGCATCTTCTCTACAAGCATTTTTTGGTCTCCAATTTTAGTGTTCCTTCTCCTTGGCCCAGTTTGTTTGGCTTGTTGCTACATTCTTGACAATGTTGTTACTCAACAATACCTCTTCATCATATTCCTATAATCATTCATCAAATGGTTGGAATAAGATCACATAGGCTTTAGGACATCCCCAAATACAATAATATCTACAACATACACCAATGGTCTAGCACTACTCACAGATAACATATTACATATACAACCAAAACTAGAGAAACTAAGACAATACTTGGACTAGGTACATATGGATGTGGGGATTACCAAATGTGCAATTACAAGTTGCCCAAACAAATCCAAATTACAACCATTGGCCTTCACAACATACCTTGAAACCCAAAACATTAATTACAAGAATCAACAACTCCCTATCATGACATAAATTGAACCCTACACCTACCTGGGAATCAATCTATTCCCCTCCCTCAAGTGGGGCATCCAAAAAAAATCAATATGGAAAAAATCAGAAGACAAAATCCCTCTCACATACTCTCACAAACCTCACTTCAACACAAAATAAAAATGCTCAAACGGTCATTCGACCATGCATAGAATATTCATTCTATGCCACTAGCTTCTCAATATTGGACATCCATAAATGGATAAATCCCTCATCAAATCAAAAAAATCCATATGCAATCTCCCCATTAGTGCTTCCAATATCTTTATCCAACTACCTACATACGTATTTGGAACGAAAACATATTTCTTCCTCCTAAAATACACCACAACACTTAATGCATAAATAAGACAAACATCCAATGACTCAATACCACTTGGACAAATATACCACGGCCTAGTAAAATTCATTGCCACCAATACGGAGGATCCGAGCACTTCCTACCCCTCAAACACCAAGCATGCGCCAGACCACCTATTGCACTAATCGTTTTTGTATTAAAGGGACACTTCATGATCCATGTTGACTCTCTAGACACCACATTCTCCACCAACTAATCAAATGTCCACACTAATTGGTATGAAGCATTTTTTGTTAGATCCAATGGCTTAAAGGACATTAAGAAGATTTTGAAACAATGGAAAAGAGAAAGCAACCACAAAAATCAGGAATGAGGTGAAGGTTAGTAACACCAAAATAAAAGCAGGAGCAATAAGGACACCAATACCAGGGTGAAACGGAAACCAACAAACCAACAGAGTGGGAGCAGAGGCAATAGAATCGCCAACATCAGGGCGAAACAAGAACCAACATACAACAAAGCCAATAAGGCCGCCAACACCAGGGCAAAGGGGAGACGCAGACTAACTCGTACCAAGACGTGGGTAAGATAGAAGAAAGAAAGGACGTAGAAGCTCAGGGCACTCCCGGGTACTCGACCCATTAAATACACACAAAGAATTGGGAGGGGCCGGTGTATCAATCTAGACTTCATCTAGTAAGTAACGGGTAATGGGACCCCAATATCACGAGGGTATTGAGAAAGAAGTTAGGTTCCAATCCTCATAAATTATGGTTTAGATAGTGAGCCACTAGCCAATTAATGAGCCACTTACATGATTAATATCATATCTAAGTTTAGTGAAACACAAATTTGATTTAGTAACATAGTGCCACTCGGATTAATCATAAGCCACCTATAGAAAGGTAATAGGAGGTGGAGGAAATTAAATACCAAAAAATGATTTCTTGGCAATTTTTTAAAATCCTCCCGGGCCTAGATAGTGCATAGGTAGATTCTAGAATGCAATCTACCACATTTTGGATTGTAAAAGAAGATGGGAATTATATGTGCTTTCTTAGAAGATATCTGGGAGAGATATCTTCATCTTCTTAGGTAAATAGGAGATATAGTAATATAGGAAGGGGGCATATGTTAGGCGCCTTTTTCTATTACATATAGAGTTAGGATTAGTGTTAGAACACCGTATTCACGACGATAGGCTACACGAAAGCTAGGTTCTTTGTATCTTTACCATTTTGGAATACAAAATTTTAAAGCTCAACCTTTCTTTTTAGCTATCCAAGGTAGAGACAAAGTAATTGATAGCATAGACACCATCAAATTGATTATGTTGAGAGAATTCATGAGTGCCATGCATAGAAACTTACATAAGGTGAGATAGACATATGTGTCAAAAATTGAGTGTGATTGAATTATATAGGACTTCCAAGAAGTGAGAAAATTGTAGGAATTGAGAGACAATTGTGTAAGGAATGACAGTTGCAACCCTTGCTAACTCCCCTTAAGTATCTTGGTCATTTTTCTATTCTAGCAAGGACTACAAATGCCAACCCTTCTCATTTTGCCATGCGAATGGTTAGCTCCCCATACCGCGGACCTTTTTAGTCCATAGGAGGGGGACCAACCCTCTTACTTTTTCATACGGGATTCACCCCTTAATCGGTAACCAATTCTAAAATGCGGACTTCCATCCATGGAAGTCCACTCTTATGTTGATCATCGTATTGCCAAAACAACACTGCAACAACCCGAACCATACTAGGCAATTATGCCCTCACATTGGGCCAATGCCCATGGAGGCCGTGTCGTTTGACCTCGGGTGGGTTCGGCCACACCACCTCACCCATATAAGCCTCTAGGACTCTAGGCAGGGCCCCTACCCCACCGTTTAGCAACCTTTTGTTTCTCTCCCAATACTTTGGGCCAAGTAGACATTTTCCCTTAGCCATTGGAGTTGGAAGTCCCCATCAACTTTAAAAGACCATAATTTCTTCATATGATCTTTGATGCTAACAATCAACACTCCATTGTCATTTATGTTCCACGTAGATGTCGATGGGCTACTCACTTGCCCCATTTGGACAAGTATTGAGGAAGTTATGCCTATTCAAAGCTTGGCAGTCTCGGGAGCCACTCCCAAGCCATTGTTGTACCAGGGCGCTGTCCCGGGACAACGTCCCACCCAAATTACCATATCTCCTAGCTCACACCTCCGATTGAGATGTTTTCGAGCATTTTAGAATTGACACGCAATAAGCTACGCATAGCTTATGGCCTTACCCTCATGCCTCTTAGTCTGCGCGGGTGTCACTCTGGAGTCCTCTTTATGCCCATGGTGTTTCAAGCACTCCTCATGGAGAGGTACGCGACAGTGACTTATAGAGTTATCCATGTGATAAAAGAATTGTTGTCACAACCTGTGCTAGCTCCCCTTAATTATTTCGGTCCATTTTTCAACTCTAGTAAGGATTACGAGCACTAACCCTTCGCATTCCGCCATGCAAATGATTAGCTCCTCATATCGCGGACCTTCTTAGTTCATATGAGGGGGACCAAACCTCCTACTTGGTTTTCAGGACACACCATTTAATCGGTAACCAATTCAAAAATGTATACTTCCATTCATGGAAGTCCAATCTTATGTTGATCATCGCGTTGCCGGAGCAACATTACAACAACCCGAGCCACACTAGGCAACTATGCCCTCACATTGGGCCAATGCCCATGGAGGCCATGTTCGGCCTTGAGTGGGTTTGGTCACACCACCTCACCCATATAAGCTTCTAGGACTCTAGATTGGACCCCTACCCTACCGTTAAGTAACCTTTTGTCTCTTTCCTAACACTTGGGGCCAAATAGACATTTTCCCTTAGCCGTTGGAGTTGGAAGCCCCCAGTAGCTTCAGAATCCCATAACTTCTTCATATATTCACTGATTGTAACATTCAACCACTCCATCGTCATCTACATTTCACATAAATGCCGATGGATTACTCATTTGCCCCATTTGGACAAATATTAATAAAGTTATGCTAGTTTAAAGCTTCGCAATCCCGGGAGCCACTCCCAGGCCACTGCTGAACTAAGGCGCTATCCCAGGACAACGCTCCACTCAAATTGCCATATCTCCTAGCTCACACATCCAAATGAGGTGTTTTAAGCATTTTAAAATTGGCACGCCATAAGGTACGCATAGCTTATGGCCTCACCCTCATGCCTCTTAGTCTCCGTGGGTGGGAGGCGTCCCCAACGACCGGGGCCCTCACTCACACTAGGATCACTTGGGCCCTCTCACCAACGGTGCCACAACTCCCATGTGTCATTCCGGGGTCCCCTTTGTGCCCATGGTGTGTTGGGCACTCTTCATGGAGAGGTCCGCAACAATCACCCTCACCAAATGGAGTCGATGTCCTCATCAACTATACTCGTAGTCGACACACCAATTCTCAAGTTGCCATCCTCTATGGTGCGGCATTGTGTTTACCTTAGGACGCG
This sequence comes from Polytrichum formosum, assembly GCA_964035585.1. Classification (NCBI taxonomy): domain Eukaryota; kingdom Viridiplantae; phylum Streptophyta; class Polytrichopsida; order Polytrichales; family Polytrichaceae; genus Polytrichum; species Polytrichum formosum. The sequence goes on along the minus strand of OZ037938.1, from coordinate 14,282,314 downwards.
ACCCTCACAATGCATCTTCAAATTTGGCATAGTCCCAAAGGTGTCGTTCCAAGGCGGTCCATTAGCAGCCTTGGATCTCTCTTCCAAGGACCTAACGTACACTAGACCCACCGACTTTGGGACTCACTTGGGTTGCCCTTCCTTTAGGGATCCCCCTTTAGGCTCCGCGAGCCTAACTCGATACATCTAGGCCGGACCTCAACGCTTCCACTAAGTTGACTCAGTTGCAACTCTAAGATGGTTTTCCATTGTTAAGCCACGTTCGATGGCAAGGGATTATGCCAAGTCCCGCCCGACTCGGTTCCCACTTTGCCCTTTCAAGACATGGGTTCATGACTCCCATGCACCAACTCTTGTGAGCTCGCAGATAGCATTTTTATGAGCACGCGCCATCACCTTGCCCCCGTCCGGACAAGCCCATGGCTAAGAGGTCTTTTAGTTTTATCCAAGGCCCCTCCATGCCATAGCCTCCAATTACTCGGCTTACCCAACCTAGTTTGGCATATCTATTCTTCCTCTTCCACTAACCAAGCACAAGTACAAGACTAGGACCTCATCCCATATTTTTTTCTTTGCACCACTAGAGTTGAATTTTATTGCCTCACATCCAAAACAAGTACATGTTGTGGAGGGCATTGCCTCAAAACTAAATGTGCTACTAGCCTCTCTCCCCCACTAAAGGAGATTGATGTCCTCATCAATGCCTACGCCTCTTTTATTGGAACCTCTGGCTCTAGGTTCTTCAAAGTGCTCCACCAATTCCTTGGCGTTCACCATGTCTCTTGCTGCTACCGAGCAGTTTTTTTCACATTGTATCTTTGCCATTTCACCTTGTATTCCTTTGGTTTTTGCACTTGGGATTCTTCCACTTGAAGATGCCCTAAACTCCATATTCCAAATGACCTCCTACAAGGTCGGGAGGTGGCTTAATCAGTTGCTTGTGATTGGGTCACAAGGTGTCCACCTTAAATGGCTTTACTAATGAGACATGGATGAACTTCACGATGGGAACTCCAACTTTGGACATGAACTTTGTGGTGTTTTTGGGCACCCCCCTCCAAGGGAGCCTAAAAGTACCGCATAAGCCCTTCGGTGAGGGTGGCCTGCCTTAGCAGGTGCCCAAGCCGAACCCGGATGTTATGATTTTTTCCTAAGTAATTAGATTTGTGGAGGGATTTGTCAATCGCGTCGTGTCCTTTCGGTAGGTTGTGCCTAGATTAATAAATGCTTAAGATAATTATCTATTTTTTCTAACCTAATGCCTAATCTATCCTAGTCTACGCGCAGACGCACCAGCCTTGGAATCAAGGCAATCTAACCCTAATGAATAAAATAACCTTACCTCTTACCTTGGCCACACCTAATTCCTTACTTCTTATGAATTAAATTATTTAAACGGGGGAACCTTGATTAAGTCCCACCCTCTCAATCTTCCTTCTTAGTTTAAGGTTGATTACACAAAGTCTATATTACTAAGTTCATAAATTATGGCATCACCACCTACCTGTTTGGTGCACGCCTTAACTCGAACCCTTCAAGGCATTGTGCGAGTCTCTTGAAGGTTGATTGATACCCTAACCCTCCGATCTTTGCCGCCGGAGGGGTTGGGATCAATCCTTCGAGTTAAGTTCCCGGTTGGTTTTTTGCCCACGGGGGTTGTACAAATTACGTTGGTTATTAGTTAGTTTGAAACGGTTTGACCACGAAAACTCAACTTGATGGGACCGGGGAATAGGGCAACCTGTGTGTTCAACCTGTTGCACAATCTTCAAGGGTTGGGGCCATCACCTCCAACCCTTGGGGCCAACAACATGATAATGGATTCGTGGGCCATTAACCCCACATTTCCATCAACAACATTCAGAGTGGTCGTGTCGGTGATTAACCCGACTTCACCACATACGGAACTTGCTAATAAATGAAGCTACTACCACAAAACATACCAAGGGGCCCCGAAAACAATGGAGTTGGGTACCCCCTTGGCGGTCAAGTGGTCAAACCACTTGACCTTACGAGATAGGTGAGTGGGTTAGAAATGCGTACCTTCGCCGCGCTCCCTCCAACCCTAAATGGAAAGCTAAGGTTAATTGATTTACCTCAATTCTCCGCGGTTGATTTGAACTCGATGTAGGCCGAGCCGCTATTTCCTTCCTCGCTCCACTTTCCGGGCGTCGACCTTGCCTTCTTCGTAACTAGTTAATAGGAAGCGTACCTTAGTTAACAATAAAAATACAAAATATTATTTTTTCACTGTAATTTAAGCCTAAGCATAATATATCTACTTAGTGCACTTAATTATCTTTCCAACGATCTAAAAATCACCTTAATCGGATAAGAAATGCAAAAGTTATGAGGGTTGGAAGTGCGAGGTCGATTCAACCGATCCTTCCAACCCACCTATCTAACTTCTAACTTCAAAAATTCGTAGCAAATTCATTACAACTTGGATTTAGGCTTTCCTTATACCATTGGAAAGCTATTAAGAAGTTCTAACTAGAAAAATTATAACATCAGTAGGTTAAGCCAATACAAATTCAGCAGACCCTCTGTAATGCAGCAGTCAACCAAGAACTCTCAAACTATGCATCCCGTCTTCAAAAATTCATATCTAATTCAAATCATGCTCAAATCAAATGTTCTATATAACCATGGAAAGATATTGAAAAGATCTATGTGATAAAAATATGAAATTAACAAGTTAAGCCAAGGTGAATTCAGCAGACCCTCTGTAATGCAGCAGTCAACCAAGAACTCTCAAACTATGTATTCCGGCTTCAAAAATTCATATCTAATTCAAATCATGCTCAAATCAAACGTTCAAAGCTAAACAAAAGTTCTACTTAGGAAAAATATAAATTTTTATAATTTAAATTTTGATTGGGCTGGCAGGTCTGATCCAGCAGCCGCTACCCATAGGACCACCCAGTTTTTTGCTCCATATTTGAAAATCCATAACTAATTGACATCTTGACCAAATCACAAATAGAAAATGGCTATAAATAGCTATAGAAAATCTCTCTAAGAGAAAAATGATAAGTATTTTTTCCTAGCTTTTGAACTAAGCCTTCAGGGCATTGGCAGCTGAGGTCTAGAATGCCTTCACTCGAAATTCTACTATCCAACCTACCTCTACAAAAGAAAGGAAGAATTTTGTTGGTGTGTTAATAAACACACATTCTAACTAGGAGAGACAGTAGAGGAGGTTCTCAAGCCTTCCTCTTAAGCCATTGAGAATGTATGCTAAAGGATTTTTGCCTAACTATCTTGAAGTAGAACTTCGCCCACTAATCAGGAAAATGAGGGAGAGGGTTTTCAAGGTGGAAGGAGGGGGTTTTTAAACCCTATCACAAAAGGGTTGGACCCCTCCGCCACCGGTTCCATTTTTCCGACCCCTTCCCGAAATTTTGGCTCGGGGGTCTTCCCGGTCGAGGTTGCCACCCCGTCGCCGAGGTGGCTCCGACGGGAATCTTCCACATTCGTTCTAATTTTTGGTAGCAAGTTGGCAAGGGGGCAAGTGGCCCCCCTTGCTATTTTCCTCAAAGTCTTCGCGCTAATTTTTCCTCACGCCGAGCTTCTCCACTTGTCTTGCGTGACCCACACTAAATACTAAACTAACCTTTGCCTAGCTAGCTCTACTAATTTAGTCCTCTTAGCTAGTTGCTTTCACTAACTATGTTTTTTCCCGCTAACTAGGTCTTGCCTAGATAGCTATTTTTTCCTAACTTAGCTAATTTCTATCTCTAGATAATTTTCAATTTTACTAACTCTACCTAAAACTAGATTTTTTCCCTTCACGGGTGAAGGTCCGAAGTCCTCGGTAATTTTCCTTCCCCTTTTTGAGCTAAACGCTAAATGAACTAATTTTTTTTTCTTAATTCACTTTCAATCCTAACTTTTAATACTAAAATCCTAACTAAAGTGACCCCACGGAGTGGTGGACCACTCTGGTGGTTCACAAACTTTGGAGTGAAGCTTTTGGACAAGGTTAAGTTTTTGACATTCAACAACACCTTTTGGCCCACCTCATACTCCACTTCGCATCTCCCAACATTGACTTGCTCTCTGTAACATTTTCGGCTTTCTCCAACAATAATTTGGTCATCACCAAGACTTGTTCATACATTTTGGCCAAGTTCTCACCATTTTAGTTGAATTCTAGTGTTGAATGTGCCCCCTCGAGAACTAGGTTAGTAGGTTGGAACGCAATCCACAAGCCACCATGAAAGACGACCCCTTGGTTGCTAAGTGCGTGGCTAGAGTGCAATTAAACTCCGCTCGACCCACATAATCCACCTAATCTCTTTGGTCGACCTCCACCAAGTTCCTCAAGTATTGCTTCAAGACTCCATTCACACGCTCCGTTCTCCCATCCGTTTGGGAATGGAAGGCCGTGCTAAACCTTAGTTTTGTTCCGACCTTCCAAGAGAAGTGCATCCAAAATGCACTTGTGAACTTTGGATCTCCATCCGACACAATCATTCTTGGCAACCTCTCGCAACCATTGCTAATTCCCTTTAACTATATTGGTCCATTTTTCCGATTCAAGGATTGCGAGTGTTAAACCTTCGCATACCGCGATGCTAATGGTTAGCTCTCCATACCGCGGACCCATTAGTTCACATGAGGGGGACCAAACCTCCTACTTGGTTTTTAGGACTCACCCCTTTAATCGGTAACCAATTCTTAGATATGGACTTCCATCCATGGAAGTCCAATCTTATGTTGATCATCGTCTTTCCGGAGCAACACTACAACAACCCGAGCCATACTAGGCAACTATGCCCTCACATTGGGCCAATGCCCATGGAGGCCATGCCGTTCGGCCTAGGGTGGGTGAGGCCACACCACCTCACCCATATAAGCCTCTAGGACTTTAGGCAGGACCTTTACCCCACCGTCAAATAACCTTTTGTCTCTCTCCCAACACTTGGGGCCAAGTAGACATTTTCCTTAGCCGCTGGGGCTGGAAGCCCCCAGCAGCTTCAGAACCCCATAACTTCCTTATATGTTCTCTGATTCTAATAATTGACCACTCCATCGTCATCTAAGTTTCACGTAGTTGCTAATGGCTTATTCACTTGCCCCATTTGGGCAAGTATTGATTGAGTTATGCCAGTTTAAAGCTTCGCAATCCCGGGAGCCACTCCCAGGCCACTGTTGTTCTAGGGCGTTGTCCCGGGACAGCGCCCCACTCAAATTGCCATATCTTCTAGCTCACACCTCCAATTGAGGTGTTATTGAGCATTATAAAATTTGCATGCCATAAGCTACGCATAGCTTATGGCCTCACCCTCATGCCTCTTAGTCTCCGTGGGTGGGAGGAGTTCCCAACGCCCGAGGCCCTCACCCACACTAGGATCATTTGGGCCCTCTCACCAACGGCGCTACAAGTCCCGGGTGTCACTCCGGGGTCCCCCTTGTGCCCATGATATTTTGGGCAATCCTTTTGGAGAGGTACGCAACACAACCCGTGGGGCCTCAACCATCATTTGAAAAAAGGCTATGCGGTCTCCAACGCGATCACAGTTCCCACAATTGGCACCACATGTGCCAACTTGACAAACCGCTCTACCATCACCATGATGGCATCATACCCTTGTAACTCCGGCAAACTTGTGACTATGTACACACTATGCCATGGACACACTATTCCATGGAAACACTATACCATGGTCCCGGCAGGATAGGCAACGATTGCAAAACGCCGGTTTGATTTTGGTAAGAGGTTCAGTTCACTTGGCATCCACCCAAGCTTTCACAAAGTGGCTATATTATCCTTCATGACCAGCCAATGGTACCTCCTTGACACAACTCTATGGTCGTTTTTTCTTTCTCTGTGGCCAACAATGGGACTATTATATTTTTCTTTGAAAACCAATAGCCTCATCTTGCCTTGTGGCACATACACCCAATTTTGCTTATATTTGAGCAATCCGTCCACCAACATGACCTCTTTGAGCCCTTGCCCTTGTGAAACTCACCTAGAAGCCTTTGTGCTTCGGGGTATTAATGTACCCCTCTTTCATCTTGCATCACAAGTTTCTTTCACCGGCACACATTAGTCACAAGGTTTAGATGGTGCTCATTGCTTGGAACTCTTCCCATCTACTTAGTGCATCCGGCACCACATCGCCATGGCCCAGTTTGTGGATCAAATCCACCTTCATAAGTGCCAAAGTATTGTGCCACCACAATGGTTTGGCGCTCACTTGCACTTGTGTCTTAAAATAATTCAAGGACACATTGTCCATATACACTTTGGTCTTGTGCAACCCCAAATCGTGTTGCCAATCTCCAAGCAATGCACTACGGCGAAGAGTTATTTCTCATGAGTTGGCCGTCTCCTTTGACAACCATTGAGCTTCATGCTCTCATATGCAATGGCCATCCATCTTGCATCAACACCCGCCAATGGCAAAGTCATTCGCCCCCATATGCACCTCAAAAGGTTTGTCAAGCCCCGCGAACGTGAGCACATGTGGCAAAGACAACTTGCTCTTGAGCTCCCCAAAGGCATGGTGACAAGGCTCATCCCATTTTTGGGATAACCCTCCTTAAACAATTCGGACAAGGTCCTAGAAACCTTAGATAAGGTCCTAGCAACCTCAAACAAGGTCCTAGCAACATTAGACAAGATCCTAGCAACCTTAGCGACGGTGGTAGTTGGCTAGGCCAAGCAATGACCTAAGCCCTCTTTGGATCAAAGGCCGTTTCCACCCTTGGATTGCCATGACCTTCCTCATGTCCGTCCACCAACTTCATTTGTCACCACATAGCTCAAGAACTCAATCTCTCTTTGAGCAAAGTTGTTTTCCACTCCTTGGTGGTAACTTTGAACAACCCATTGGTGAATACATCTTTGTGCCTCGCCAACACCCCACAAATGTGGTTTGGGGAAGGCCCAACTTTTCTAGCCTCCCCATGAGTTCCTTGGAGTTGCTCCAATGGAACCACGACCATTATTTGTTGAATTCTCATTTGGTCCATTGAGACCAAATTCAATTTGGCTCCTCCTACCATAGGAGTCCTTGTGAATTTCAAATTCACCTCTTTGCCATCATGGCACACCACAAACTCACCGGCTTGCACCTCACATCTACCATGTGAGTTTCAAAGAAGGTAACCTCCAAAATGAGGTGCACCTCAGGGTAGATGCATGGTTGAGTGGACCAATACCGGACCATATCCATTTTTTGAAGTCCATATCCATTTTTTGTATATGCAATTGATTATTTTTAAATTTATTTTACACACATTCTTTGAAGCATATAAAACTCAAATCAAAAGAAAAAATTGTAATACCTTCATTTTATATTTAGTTATAATATTTTGAAAAAATGATCAAAATTTGCTTTAAATATATAAATAATTCTAAAGACAATTAAGTATTTCTAAATAGAAGCCCACCTAAAGCTTATAGATCTTAACACTCATAAAAAAACTTGCCTCCGCAAACCTCTATTATGGACCTATTATGGACTTCCGAAAATTTGGCCCATTTTAGTGTACTTAAAAATCCATAAGTAGTATATTAATATACATAATGAAAAAAAAGAAAAAAGTATGATGGACCTTACAGTCCAACGCATCACATACAAAGTCACTCCTACGAGAAGAAATTGTTTTTCTTTATGCAAAACACCTAAATCCTATACGAATACCTGCCTGTGACAGTCCATACTGTAACTTTAAAACTCACATATTCTTTATTTATAGAAAAAAATTTAAAGACAAAATTTTATTTGTAAAGACACTTAAGTTAACAAGCTATGCCCAAAGTTTCAAAAGGATTTATCAAGTAGATTTTTTTTAATTCAACTTCCAATACAAAGAGGTATCTTGAAAAATGGCTGTGACACGAAAAGTGGTCCACTCAACCATGCATTCACCCCTCATATATTTCACATTGTGTGCAATCTTCACAAACTCCAATGTCCTACAATATAAGGTCACATGCTTTGTCCTACATTATAAAGCCACCTCCTTTGTCTCATGCGGCTTGCCCTTTGCAAACCGTACATTGATAGGTTTGCCCACTCTACTAATCGGCAAACCCCAACACATTGTGAGCTTCCGGCTCACAAAGGAGTGCGTTGCCTCTTTGTGAACCCATGGGACCTTTCTTTCATTCATTTGACCCTCAAGATACAAAAGACTTGGCCTTGCCTTAAGGTTACTAGCCTTGGCCACAAAGCCACCGTCTAACATTTGGCCCACGGCACAAACATGAATTGCTTTGGTACCCCAATGCCACCTTCTAATATTCTATTCGTGGCACAAACATGAATTGCCTTGGTACCGCAATTCCATCCTGTAACATTCCGTCCGCGGCACAAATATGGTTTGTCTTGGTACCACAAGGTTACCTTCTTTGTTTCCAACACTGGGTGGGTTTCTTCCTTGGGTGCCACCCTTGTTGGAAGTTGTACCTTCGGCTTGCCCTTTGTGTTGGTATGATGGCCCAAACTTCTTACGTTCATTGTCTCGGGACATAGCTTGGTTCAAGCCACTTTGTTGTGAGACACCGCCCGACTTCCTTTCGGGTCCATCGGCTTCAATGCTTTCACCAATCTTGACGATCCCTGCCACATCTCCAAGAAGCTTTTGGAATTTGAACAAGGCGTCCACCACCCAATATTGCAACCCACCTAAGAAAATGCACTTTCTTAGCAAACTTGTCCATCTTACGTGTAGCATTCATTTAGGCGTTAAATTTGTGCACATAGGCCTTAAGAGACCCCATATGCCTCATTTGCACCAAGTTCATTCCTTCAAGCAATTCTTGGTACTCCAGCATGAACCTCTCAACAAACAACTCCATGAAGCCAATCCAAGTCAAGTTTGCCACCACTTCGGGCTCTTGCACTTTCTTGCTAATCCACCAATCAAGCGCATGATTTTCAAAAAGGTAACCACCATGGAGACCTTCTTGGCCCCCTCGGGCATTTGGACACATCATAGTTGTCCATTTCCAACACAAATCCTTGCGCCTTTTTTGCCTTGATATGCCCCGCGAATATACTTGGCATGTTTGTCTTGGCCAACTTCTTTCTTGAAGAAGAAAGCCTAACACCTTGCATCATAAGGACCTCAATCATTTTGTTTTGTCAGACCCTCACATGCTAGCCACACTTGAGTTCTTAATTCATGGAGTTCCATGAACTCAAGCATTTTGAGTTGGAAATTTAATCCAACATCACCACTTTCCAAGCTCGTAGGTGCATTTGGTGATCGAGCCTCCAAATTCTCTTTGAAATTTGCGGGAGCCCTTTCAAAGCACTCCTCCATTCCGTCACCAAATCCCCCTTCATCCCCACCATTCTCATTAGAATCAATGGCGGGTTCAAAATCCACTTGGACATGATCCTTGTACCAATTTGGGCCTCACAACCTTTTAGAGGCCGCGGGCTTGTCATCATAACCTGCACGTTTAGTAGCCATCTCTTCCTCACAGTGCTAGCTCAAAAAATGGAACCCTGCTCTGATACCATGTGTCGCAACCCTTGCTAGCTCCACTTAATTATCTCGGTCCATTTTTCAACTCTAACAAGGATTACGAGCACTAACCCTTTGCATTCCGCCATGCAAATGGTTAGCTCCCCATACCGCGGACCATCTTAGTTCATATGAGGGGGACCAAACCTCCTACTTGGTTTTCGGGACTCACCACTTAATCGGTAACCAATTCTTAGATGTGGACTTCCATCCATGGAAGTTCAATCTTATGTTGATCATTGCGTTGCCAGAGAAACACTACAACAACCCGAGCCATACTAGGCAACTATGCCCTCACATTGGGCCAATGCCCATGGAGGCCATGCCGTTCGGCCTCGAGTGGGTTCGGCCACATTACCTCACCCATATAAGCCTCTAGGACTCTAGACAGGACCCCTACCCCACCGTCAAGTAACCTTTTGTCTCCCTCCCAACATTTGGGGCCAAGTAAACATTTTTCCTTAGCTGATGGAGTTGGAAGCCCCCACCAGCTTCAGAACCCCATAACTTCTTCATATGTTCATTGATTGTAACATTCAACCACTCCATCGTCATATACATTTCACATAAATGCCGATGGGCTACTCATTTGCCCATTTGGGCAAATATTAACGAATTTATGCTAGTTTAAAGCTTCGCAGTCCCGGGAGCCACTCCCAGGCCATTGCTGAACCAGGGCGCTGTCCCGGGACAACGCTCCATTCAAATTGCCATATCTCCTAGCTCACACATCCAAATGAGGTATTTTTGGGCATTCTAAAATCGGCATGCCATAAGCTATGCATAGCTTATGGCCTCACCCTCATGGCTCTTAGTCTCCATGGGTGGGAGGCATTCCCAACAACCGGGGTTCTCACCCACACTAGGATCACTTGGGCCCTCTCACCAACGGTGCCACAAGTCTCGGGTGTCACTCCGGGGTCTTTCTTGTGCCCATGGTGTTTTGGACACTTCATGGAGAGGTCCGCGATAATTGTAATATTGAAAGACAATTGTGTAAGTGTTGAAACATCATAAAAACTCACATGAGGTGAGATAGTCATATAAGTTGAAAGATAAATATGATTGAGAAAACATAAATGATTGAAAGGCAGTTATGTAGAGACACACATGTGGTGAGAGAAATTGTGGTAATGAAAGGCAATTGTGTAAGTGTTGAGAGATCATAGAAGTTCACATGAAACGAAAGTAGTCGCATTGCAAAATTTATGATTGGAATGATTTACCAAGAAAGACTCATGAAAATTTAGCACTCATATGTGAGAGAGACAATATTGGAAGGAGAATGTGTGAGTTTGCATGCAAGGATGTTGATAATTGAATACGTGTAATTTCCTAAATCAATGTCGCTATGAGTCTAAGAGATAGCAAGATCTTAACATAAATCAAATCAAAAAAATTTCTTTGCATATCTATTTCATTCCACTATCATTCTTATCATAATGATTTTTGAACCTATATTATCTATATTTCATGAACATGATTGATTGCCTAAGGAAATTAAATATGATGAGTAATATAACTATAAAAATATTATGATATAAATTTTAATATGATAAGTTGAGTATATGAATATGTTACCAAAATTATTATTGTATTATTTATGCTTTAAAATTAAACTGTGGATGACATAGTTAATGCTTTAATAGAGTTAAAAGTTTTTCCTTAAATTATGATGTGTTCCATTTATAACTGGAGCTCAAATACATTGATTGCATTATAGTTGGATTGAGGTTAATTATAGCTAGATTGATACACATTGACTGCACAAAAAATATACTGTAGTCCAATTATAGCTAAAACTATAATACAACTATTGTGATTGTGCTAAAATTAGATTGTAACACATACAACCGAGAACTCAAATGACATTGTTGTGAGAAGAGGATTATTATAAGAGGGATTGAAAATTTAGAGGAATTACTAAGTTCAAAGAATGACTCAAGGATGCCTCTTCAAGAGTTGATGAGAAAATGGAAAATTATTAGAGACCTTACCACAAATGTAAAGAGAAAATCTTCTCTACATGAAAAGAGAGTGTCTAACAACAACTTCATTATTATTAAGTTGCCATCCACACATGTTTTAACGGAAAGAAGTTCCGGTAATGGAAACTAACAATTAGGAGACTAGAGATAAGAGTTGAGAGATTTTTTTTTGGAATGAAAGGTAACTTGGTTACTCGGCAACTTGGTCACTTGAAAAAATGTTACTTGTTACTAGCTACTTGGTTACTTGGCAAATTGAAGAGAAGCTACTTGGTCACTTGAAAAAATGTTATTTGTTACTAATTACATGGTTACTTGACAAATTGAGGAGAAGTTATTTGTTACTTGAAGAAATGCTACTTGGTCACTTGAAGAAAGATTATTTGTTACTAGCTACTTGGTTATTCGGAAAATTGAAAATAAGTTACTTGCTACTTGAAGAAACGCTACTTGGTTACTTCAAGAAAGCTACGTGTGACTTGAGATACTTAGAAGAAAAGAGAAGACTTGTTACTTGGCTACTTACCGTAGTGTAAGAAGAGTTATTTGGTTACTTGGTTATTTGGCTACTTGCCGACTTGGAAGAAGAGTAAATTTGTTACTTTATTACTTCACAATTTGGTTACTTAAGATACATAGAAGAGAAGGAGAAACTTTTTACTTAACCAATTAGCGATTCGGAGGAAGAGTTAACTTGTTACTTTGCAATTTATAGAAGAGATACTTGGCTACATGGTCACTTGGTCAACTTGTAAAAGAGGGTTACTTGGATACCTGTATCACTGGGTTGATTAAAATACTTAGCTATTATACAAAAAATTAACTAGCTACTTGAGAAGAAGAGGAGACAACTGCAACACATAAAAAAATTATAATACAATGATGCACGAAGTGTCGCAAGCCTTGTTAGTTTTCCTTAATTATCTCGGTGCATTTTTCAACTCTAGAAAGGATTACGAGCGTTAATCCTTTGCATTCCGCCATGCGAATGGTTAGCTCCCCATACCACGGATCTTCTTAATCCATAGGAGGGGGACCAACCCTCCTACTTTTTTATTCGGGACTCACCCCTTAATCGATAACCAATTTTTAGATGTGGACTTCCATCCATGGCAATTCAATCTCATGTTGATCATCATGTTGCCGAAGCAACACTACAACAATCCGAGCCATACTAGGCAATTATGCCCTCACATTGGGCCAATTCCAATGGAGGCCTTACCGTTCGGCCTCGGTGGGTTCGGCCACACCACCTCATCCATATAAGCCTCTAGACAGGGCCCCTACCCCACCGTCAAGTAATCTTTTGTCTCTCTCCCAACACTTGGGGCTAAGTAGACATTTTCCCTTAGCCGTTGGGGCTGGAAGCCCCTAGCAGCTTCAAAACCCCATAACTTCTTCATATGATCTTTGAAGGTAACAACCAACCACTCCATCGTCATCTACGTTTCATGTAGATGTTGATGGACTACTCAGTTGCCACATTCGGGCAAGTATTGAGGAAGTTATGCTTGTTCAAAGCTTTGCAGTCCCGGGAGCCACTCCCAGGCCACTGCTGTACCAGGGCGCTGTCCGGGGACAGCGCCCCACTCAAATTGCCATATCTCGTAGCTCACAACTCTGATTGAGGTGTTCTTGAGCATTCTAGAATCGGCACGCCATGAGCTATACATAGCTCATGACCTTACTCTCGTGCCTCCTAGTCTCCGTGGGTGGGAGGAGTTCCCAACGCCCAGGGCCCTCACGCACACTAGGATCACTTGGGCCCTCTCACCAACGGTGCCACAAGTCCCGGGTGTCACTCCGGGGTCCCCTTTGTGCCCATGGTGTTTCGGGCACTTCTCATGGAGAGGTAGCGACACGAAAAGAGGAGAACAAGATCTAGATCAAAGATAAGGAGTAATATTTGAGCTTAAATAGACAATTACAGCACATGATGAAGTTCAACACAAGAAAAAATTACAAACAAACAAGTTGATAGATTAGAAACAACACTTGATCGAACGAGATTACTTGAAAAGATATCATCAAAAAAAGAATTCATTATAACAAAAAAAAACTTTTAAGTTATACTTAAAAATTCATCACATTGAGTATAAGATAGAGGAGTTTTTAAAAGAAAAACAAATGTACCTACCAACACAACAAAGGAAGGCAACCAAAAATAAATAACAACAAACAAGAAAGAGATTAGGTAGTTTAGTCATCTTAATCTGGACGATGCTCTCAGTCACTACGATACGGTAAATCCTAGGAACAAGTGGAGGTAGTTGAGCTTTACATTTTTACCCTAGCCTCACCCCTATTAAAATTCAATAATATAAATATTCCTTAAAAAATTACCACATTCAACACAACCGCCCTACCTCAACTCCAAGACCTCACCAACACCAAAATGATTACATTCCATGACCACTGCCCCAAAACCGCAAACCACACAAATCACCCCCAACGACCCATTGGGCATCCCAATCATAAACATATCCATCTTCCAATTTCACACATAAAAAGGATAATTGGAGAGCCAAAAAATACATTGTTCACTTCCATTGCCATTGGAACTGCCATCAAACCACACACACAAAGTAGATATCCCAAACCCACATTCTAAACCTCATTAGCATCCTCTATGAACATAATCTACTACTCGTTACCAAACGAACCCAACAAGGATAACAACATGCCATTAACTCTAGACTTAGTGAAACACAAAAATGCACAACATCGAGACTGTAAATACATATGTCCTAGTTTGTCCATCTTGCAACTTACCCTACACATGCAATAATGCAACCTAAACAAAGATATCACAACAACAAAACCGTCCATACAAATACAACCGCCCCTTGTGCACAAATTCATGACCACGAAAGAAATTACCAAACAAAAACCACACCACAAAAACTCATATGGCTATGGGAGATATACTCCACCCACATAACCAATAATATGTTTATCCTCTCAACCCTGCACAAGATTGCGCCATTAAAATCGTCTTATTAACCAATCAGTACATTAAAACATTATCCAAACACCCCCCCACCACCACCATCAGCCCCATCACCCAAAACCACCACACCCTCCCATTGGATATCCTAAACAACCTCACCAACTCCTTTCAATCAACACATTCCTAATACTCAAACCGACTCACATGCCCCACGAAACTCACACAATACCACTCCCCACACGATAAATATATAATATTTGAGTTGTTTGGCCCAATTTACTCCCACCAATGGAATGGTAATGGCCTTGCACACATTAAATGTAGCGCTCACCCAAAAGCCAAAAAATGGGCCCATATAGTAGCCCAAACATACCCCATACCTAGTGTTGCATTTTTTTATTCTAGAGGTTGGAGGTGGCATTATAAAATATTTGTAAAATATTTAAAAATGTTTTTATGTTTTTTATTGAAAATCATCAAAGACATCAATCCGTGAGGTCTTTTATGGCAAATCATTGTCAAAAACATTCCCCTCTTCTAGGATCAGTTCTTTGAGCTCTTCTTTGCCCAAGTATTGATCCAAGAATGAAGACATTGCGAATGCAAACCACCATTCACGACTTGTCCGATATGCCATGTGATGCGTTATGTATTCCAGTATTTGTCAGTTTGTGTGGCAATGCTCAAGGTTCAGACACTGCCATTGAGTTTGTATTAATGCTATATGGTGATATGGAACAATTGTCGAAGTTGAGCATGTCTATATTTGCCCTACTAGCATGGACTGGTTGTAATTGTGAACTTATAAATAAAAACATAAAAAATGCCTCAAAATTTGCCGAGTATTTTAAGATGAATTTTAAAATGTGTATTTTAAAATAAATTAAAAAGAAATGCACCCCTACCCATACCCCATCATGGTTTAATAAGAGTACTAAACTATGATGATTGGACACATAACGCATTTAACCCCCTTTAACAAATAGATATAACCCCAATCATAACAATATCCCCCTTCACAATACAATATATACCATCCCCAAAACTTCCGCAATACTACCAACACAAAAAATAGCTTTTAACTTCCATACCAATTATTACACACCAACAATGTCAAAATAACATATCAAACTTTCTCCATTCACTCACACCAAACATTCTACAACACAATAACATGTACCCAAATACATACCCACCACAACAACAAACCTTAACAAATCAACTCACCAAAATCGCCAAAGGTTGGCATTTGACTACACATCCATCCCCCATCCCATACCACAATGCACACTCCCCTCTAGAAATAACCAATATTTAAACTCCCACACCCCCAAACATGAAAGGATATGGTAACATTGCAAGCTCTAGAATTTTCAATTGTGGGAGCACACGGACACCAAAAGTTTCCGGATAAGCGTTTTTAGTGCTTATTCCGGACTTGTCCGGATGATCCGAGTATCGTCCAGGGACCCTGTGAAGTGTAGTAGGGCAGTGACCCTTTTTTCCTGCCTGAAAGTCGACCACCGGACGGAATGACTTTCCACTTACGGATGATCCTTTGGAAATCCTTGTTTCCGGGACTTGCCTTCCGGATGAACCACTAAGACTAAGACTTACTCCAAATGACCTCTTCTTAATTCCACCCTTCCTAACTCCTACTTCCAATGGGGAGGTGGTTCATCCAGGGAAGATGTCCCTTTATGGCCTCCTTCTGGTATTCTCTCACAACCAGTCCGGATCGGCCTAATCCGTCTTGGCAGGTCACACAGAGAATCCAGAGGGTGTGCCGGAATTACAACGACGGGCAAATCCGGCTTCGGCAGGGGTCTTTTCATCCGGGATAATTGGAAGACCCGTACCACTTTCCGGACTACCCCACCCAGCTACTGTGAGACCTCATCGACGGCTGGATGGCGTAAGTCCGAACCTATTCGCAAACCTTACCCAATCCCTCACGGTGGTTTTTTCACATAGACGTTATGCAGGCGTCCAGAACAGGGAGGCTTCACTCCCACTACACGCCGGAAGTGACCAACCCGATCCGGAACCCTACCTTACCCGGTTTCTCTTCCTTTTATGACAGACTGATCCGGCTACAGGTGGCTTGGAGTAACTAAGTTTGGGATAACTGGACGACCCGTACCATGTGCCGGGCTACCTTGCCCAACTACTGTGAGACCTCATCGACGGCTAGATGGCGTAAGTCCGAACCTATTCGCAAACCTTACCCAGTCCCTCACGGCGGTTTTCTCACATGGACGTTATGCAGGCATCCGGAACAGTGAGGCTTCACTCCCACTACACTCAAAAATGATATTCTCAATCTGGTAGTTGGATCTTATCCGGGCTTCCCCTCCCTTGTCCTATCCGTACTTCCTACTCCTTCATTCTCTCTAGGGCTACAACATCCTCCTAACAGTCCGTGCACAAAACAAATCACGGTATGTAGAGAACTTTGAGTTTTATTGAGTAGGGAGCAACAAAATACAACAAGGGAGAAGAGAACACTTCTCCTGCTCCTTATTTAGCCTAAATAGTGGCTGAAATCCCTAACTGAAGGTGGCGGCTAAGTTGGCCGCCCTCAGAAAAATCCCTAACTACGAGAAATCCGGAACTTCGCCTTTCGCGGAATTTCCGGATCTCGATCCATTTTTTGCGCTGACAAAATTTGAATTACAAGGGTGCCAAAGTCAAAAACTGCCTATTCCTGTCTTTCCTACCTCTGTCCTACCTACAACTGCACGCCTAGTTCTAAATCAGGTGGTGCGGTGCTTCTTTGAAGCCGTCCCTCCTTTAAGTTGACTAGCGGGCCCACTGATGGCGGAAGCACCGCCTCCGGGGGTCAAAAGATGTCGCTCCTACAGCCGAGTAAAGATCTTCTGCATGTTTGGTGATGGAGTGACCTCCTCTTCGGAATCCTCCACAGCTGATGCGCCTTCCCACGATCCGGAATGCACAGCAGCCAACACCTTCTTCTTCTTGCGTAAGCCCTGACGGGACGAATGGTCGTTTTCTGCCGTCCTCTCCCGGTTTCGGCCGCAAGAAACTGAAGCTGTCCGGCGCTCCCTAGCCGACATCCCTTGTGAGGGTGGGGGCACCCACCGGTCCACTATCATGCAATCCGGGGTAGGGACAGGTGAGGACTGAGCCACGGGAGCCTTACCGCGATCCGGAGTCTTCACCCTTTCCGGTGTCCTGGTCCTTTCCGGGGTCCTGGTCTTCTCTGGTGTCCGGGATCGCTCCGACGTCCTGGCCCGGCCCGGAGAGGGGCCATGTGTGAGCCCAATATGGTGCTCACATGGGTTTTTGTCGCAAAAAGTTCATTAGACTGTTTACTTTGGCATTTCTCCAATTACTCAAAATTATAAAAAGTGTGAAACTTCTAGGCTGGGATTTAAGTTAAGATTGAAGTTGTGGGGGCATGATTTTTGGGTTGAAGGTCGAATGATTAGCAAAGTGTTGATTAATGTAGGGGTAGTTAGGGTTGGGGTTAGGTATGAATTAGGGTGCTATGGATTTTAGTGCGGCTTAAGCCTTGTTTGATTGTTCGTTTTAGAGTTGTATTGCATTCCTTTAAAGGAGGGGGGTTTTGAATATCTGGATTAGCTGGAATTTAGGGATCCAAAGAAGAGCTCCCTGGATCGGTGGACACACTCTTGTTCGGAAGAGAGTTCGGAGAGGGGGCGGCAGCAGCCGCTGGAACGAGAGGCTGGCAAAGGGGCGCACTGGACTCGGAGTTGAGAGGAGGCAGCTACGAATGCGCACTGGATTCAGAGGGATGAAGGCAGGCTAGCTGCCGAGCAGCCGAGAGCCAGGAGGCTGCAGCCCAAGGAAAAACCGACTCGGAATTGAAAGGAGGCAGCTGCGAATGCGCATTGGATTTAGAGGGATGAAGGCAGGCTAGCTGCTGAGCAGCCGAGAGCCAGGAGGCTGTAGCCCAAGGAAAAACCGACTCGGAATTGAGAGGAGGCAGCTACGAATGCGCACTGGATTCAGAGGGATGAAGGCAAGCTAGCTGCCGAGCAGCCGAGAGCTAGGGGGCTGTAGCCCAAGGAAAAACCGACTCGGAGTTGAGAGGAGGCAGCTGCGAATGCGCACTGGATTCAGAGGGATGAAGGCAGGCTAGCTGCCGAGCAGCCGAGAGCCAGGAGGCTGCAGCCCAAGGAAAAACCGACTCGGAATTGAAAGGAGGCAGCTGCGAATGCGCATTGGATTTAGAGGGATGAAGGCAGGCTAGCTGCCGAGCAGCCGAGAGCCAGGAGGCTGTAGCCCAAGGAAAAACCGACTCGGAGTTGAGAGGAGGCAACTGCGAATGCGCACTGGATTCAGAGAGATGAAGGCAGGCTAGCTGCTGAGCAGTCGAGAGCCAGGAGGCTGCAATCCAAGAAAAACCATCTCGAGGTTGAGAGGAAGCAGGCTGCGAGGCAACTGGCTGCTCACGGGGAACTCAAAGGCTGGACATTCCAGGTGGCTCACCGAAGGACGGATGAATCTCAAAAATTATGGCAGTGTGGCAAGGAAAGACATGAATCAGTAGGCACTAGGTTAAATGGATTTCAATGGGCCTCTAACGTGAAGGGGAGGTGCCATAGGATGCTAGGTTAATTAACAGGGTAATACCTGATTTGATGGGAGGTTAGAAGGGTGAGAAGTTGTTGTTGTAATTAGTGGTGTAATAATCTCTAAGGTTGCATGAGCATTCGTCAATGCAAATGCACTGTGGGTTTAATAAAAAAAGTGTGTTTTGTGTTTGAATTCATTGGAGTATGAGTATGGAATTTCCGAGGCTAGGAAGCAACAAGGACATGTGAGCCATGTACTCCCACTCGGATTACAGACGCAAAAGGGTGGGGGTTTATGGCTGACACCATGTCCTGACCTGGCCGACCGTTCCGTGCTTTTCTTGCGAACCTGAGGCGAGCGGGTCCGTTCAGGGATAGGGGTCTGTTCCGGATCCGGAACCTTTCCGAATTCCTGAGGCCTGGGGGTTCCTACTGGTCGACTAGGTCCGGCACATGTTTGCGCCGCGGGAGTCAGTTCCACTTCACCTATGACTTCATAGAGGGTGGCCGTTGGCGATCCGGATGGACCCGGATCGAGCATCCGCCTGGGGGTTCCACGTGGCGGCAGGAGTTTCTGGATCTCTTTAAGTAAATCCTTCATGGAGCGGGAGTACTTTACCAAAATTTGGAGAGTCTGTCGAGCTGAGGACGGATCCGCTGACTCCATCAGCTGGTCGTAGAGGTGCGCCTTGTTGACGACCTTTCCCAGATGGCCCACCAATTCCCGGACTCGGCTTAAGACCACGATCTGTTCCGCCTAGTACTTCCGGATTTCCTCGCTCTTCTAAGTGAGCTCCTGCGTCATTGCCACCATTTGCACGGTGAGCGGTGCCTTCTCCGTTTCGAGTGCCTCCAACTTTGACCGATCCGTCACCCAAGGTACCTCCCGGAGGATATTTCCCGGACCACAGTTGCCCAGCGCCCGGCTTACTCCGCGGATGATGTGCTCCAGTTTCCAATACTGGTTTTGGACGTGGGTCAGCTCTACCCTGACTCGTTGGAAGGAGGTTTCCGGAAGCTCGACGTTGGACAGGTCGATGTCCCTCCAAGGTTGCTCTCTGCTGGGGCCGGCCTCGTGGCGGGGTTGCGGAGTGGTCGCTCGCCTTGGTTCCGGAACGGAAACGGATGGAGGTGGTTCGGGGACGACGGGCTCCTCTGATGATTCCTCCGTTCCGACTTCCGTAAGTTCGACTTCCGGACCTAGTTTGTACACGTCCTCGTCCTCCGCAATGGTCAGTGCGTCCTCCTCCACTTCGTTGATGCACCCATACTGCTGATAGAAGTGGAGGATGTAGGGGGAGAAAAAAGAAGGTTTCCGGCTATGTGGGGGATGGATTTCTCCACATACTCCTGAATGAGCCTTCCCCAGTTGACTAGCCGGGCTCCGAATATCGCTCCGAATAGGGTGTTCGCCATAGTGATGCTGAGCCGTTTGGGCTTTTCCGGACTAAGGATGGGAAAAATGAACTCGATCACCCTCCGCTCTCTAGGGTCCCGACAATTCCCGGGGTGGAATCCGTCCTTCGGGTCGTGCTCACCTCGGAATTTTCCTACATACAGACTATTTTTGTGGCTAGCCCACCCTTCCCCCTTCCGCGGAGCAAATCTGTAAACCTCCGCCCATACCTCGGCCGTCCACTTCTCCGGATTCTACCGAATGGTTCTAAACCATTGGTTTCCCCTCTCGAATAGAAATTCCCTCAATGTCACCTTGCTGCGGAGATTCCAAGGTTTAGCAAGGAGCCCCTCACAGCCCATCCGGGTGAGATCCTCTATCAACTCCTTCAACTCTGACTCACGCTTAGGGATGGCAGGTGAGACATTTTTTAGGGGAATCGGGACCTGCTCAACCTCATCCCCCTCTCGTGCCTCCGGCATCTTGCTGCATTCCCTCAAGCTCTCAACTTACTCTGGATTCTCTCACCGAAAACCACAAAAACTACGTGCTAACACAATGGAATCCTAGCAATCCAACTGCTGGCGATTCGAAAAAAAACAGCTCACCACTCGTTCTCTTAACAATGCCGCTCGAGCAAATGGGGCGAGGGAGAGGCAGATCCCTTTAAATACCTTCTCCTTCAATGGGTCGGGTTGGGTAACCGTTTCACCTAACCGTTGTTACCGTTACCGGTCCGGCTACTCCGGAACGGACGGTTTTCTAACGGTCGTTCTAGGTTAGGTTCCGGTTCGGTACAAGTATCCGTTTTAACCATTTCAATGCGTAAGGTGGATGTCCGGAGTATTATTTCCTAAAACAACTACCCTACCCTACATACACACCTCCTACTGACAATTTCCGGGTATCAACAAGATAATAATCCGGTTTGGATGCCATTCCGGGTTTTAGTGAAATTTCCGGCTCCCACATCAATGAATCACTGCAAATACATATAATTGAAAAACTACCAAAATACCCAAATATCATGAGAGCATAATAACATGCCCTCCTTCTTGCCATAAAGCATATCAAAACACTCACCGTGGATACATTCATCTTCACAGATAGCCTTAACAACATATAGCTACTACTAAACCATATAAAACACCCATTCTCATAAAATACCCAAACAAACTCTTCATTACACACATTGTATATGCTATCAGAACCTCATGCCATAACATCACCATCAAAAAAACACACACACACACAAACATATGAAGCAATGATGAAGCTGACAAACTTGCCAAACAAAAAGCTCGAAATCCCCAAATTATAGAAACCTTTTTTCCACCATATAGGACACCAAACACCATTTGGCCTTCCATCCCATCCACCTCAACCCAATGCAACGACTCGGTTAGGAGTTTAAAATGCTATATAGGAGACAAATACACAAGTGCTTTTGTATCACATGTCATTGTGGATCTTTTCACTTCTTTTAAATAAGATTTCTCTTTTACTCTAAGTTGTTTCCTTTGTGACGACATAGAAGGTGGGGATGACTTATTGGAGTTTGTACTTAACAATATGGGACTATTGCTTGTATGGGTCACCGGCGTTTGCTCCTTCATGGAGTCATGCGGGTCGCGCAAGGTACCTCCTCCTGATGATGTATGGGCAGTAAAAGTTGGATGACTAGCTCGACGCCCCAATGTGGATGGAGCCGGCCTTGCAATTTTTGGTCCCTTGACTGTGTAGGAATCCCCATGACCCCCACTCGTATCTCTCGCTACATGAATTTCTCTGTGCACCCCACATTTGCCTTGTATTGGAGCATTGGAGCAATGAATCCCGCCACGGCCTGGCCCTTTGTAGCTTCCACAGGCATGCATTGGGTCCATGTGCGAAGTTGCATACTCTCATGTCCTGAACAGTGCAACTGTTGGAGAATGTTGTACTCTTTTCCTGGCCTATATTCGGGTTGGGAGTTAAATGTTGCACCTTGTGGTAGATTGTGCAATGGCAAAAAACTGTGGTTAGGATGTGCCTTTGAATTGACTTTCTTGTGGTTGTGTTGGATATGACAATTAGTTGGTTGTCAGCCATAAACCCCCACCTTGTGTGTCTATGGTCCAGGTGGAAGTTTATGGCTCACATGTTTTTGTCGATTCTTAGCATCGGAGACCCCACACTCATGTTCCAATGAATTTAAATATCAAGCACACTCTTTTTATTAAACCCCACAGGGCATTAGTATTAAAAAACACTTATGCATCTATGATGGCCATTACATCAAAGCGACGCTAACATTCCCGTCCTCTTCTAATTTCCTACATGATCTATGTGCTATCCAACTGACTAATCCAATCATTAGTACCCTAAGGTACCTCCTCTCACCTTAGAGGTTAATTGAAATCTCCTTAGCCCTATTGCCACTAATTCCCCTTCCTGCCTTGACACCTTGCTCGGAGCCCTGGTCTGTTAGTCAAGCCGGTAGCCAGCGAGCCTTCGAGGCCCTGGTCTGAGGCTCGGCTCTCACCCTCGGCGAGCTTCACTGAGGCTTCCCTGAAATCCTACTTGAAATCCAAAATCTGTAATGCTCGCCGAAGGCTCTTGCCTGTAATCCCACAACCTGAATTCAAAATCTGTGATGCCTCGCCGAAGGCTCCTGCCGGTGATCCTAACACCTGAATTCAAAATCTGGGATGCCTCGCCGAAGGCTCCTACCGATAATCCCAAAATCAAAATCTATTTTCTTTTTTTGAGCTGAAGCTCTTGCCTATAAACCTGAATTCAAAATCTGTGATGCCTCGCCAAAGGCTCTTGCCGGTAATCCCAAAATCAAAATTTGTAATGCTCGTCGAAGGCTCCTGCCGGTAATCCCAAAATCAAAATCTGTAATGCTCGCCGAAGGCTCCTGTCGGTAATCCTAAAATCAAAATCTGTAATGCTCGCCAAAGGCTCCTTCCCCCCTCGAGAGAGCCATCCCCCTTTTGCTCACACCTCTGGGGTCCTCCCTCTGGATCAGAGGTCCCGAGCCCTATCCATCCGAGGAAGTAGTATTCCCCCTAAACCACTTCTCCTTTATCCTAAACCGAACAATTAACCCTAGGCAAAAGCCATACTTCCCACAAAATCCCACACAAATTCTAACCTAGTTAACTCAAATCCTAAATGAACCATTACTAACAACCCCCCTAGCTCCTCCAACCCCAATCCTAACAAAACACCCGCTCAACTTTTCCAACTTAACTTTAATTAAAACACAAAAACTTCATTTTTTTTATAATTTTGAGCAATTGAAGAAATGCCAAAGCAACCGGTTTAATGAACCTTCAAGATAAAAACACATGTGGGCACCATATTGGGCTCACATAACTAGCGACCATCGCGGGATGGATCCAGTATATCTTGCTTGAAGGCAAGTGGCCCTCATGCCC
Organism: Polytrichum formosum; assembly: GCA_964035585.1. NCBI lineage: Eukaryota > Viridiplantae > Streptophyta > Polytrichopsida > Polytrichales > Polytrichaceae > Polytrichum > Polytrichum formosum. The sequence continues at coordinate 14,258,498 of OZ037938.1, read as the reverse complement.
TGTACTCCTTGCATCGACTGCCGGATGTGCGAGTTGGGAAGCTCTCACCATTTAATGTCTCCAATTGCAACGAGTTGTTTGGGAATGCCTCCCTAATGAGGTATGGGCCCAACCAAACTGCATCAAAATTACCCGGAAACTCAAGTTTCCTAGCATCTTGGAGCACCACCATCATACCTGGCCTCAAAATCCTCTTCTTGTGCCGTTTGTCGAAGGTGATCTTCCATCGTCTTTGAATGGCCTCGATGTGCTGAGCCCCCATTCGTCTCTTCTCATCAAGTTCCTCAAGAGTTGTCAACCTATTTCTCAATGACTGGCTATCCATGAGGCGTGAATCAATTGCAACTCGAAGTGACTCCACCTCGAACTCAATGGGAAGGGTGGCCTTTAACCCATACACCAATGAAAATGGGGTGGTTTGAGTCGTCACCTTAAAGGTTGTTCGATACGCCCATAATGCCGCTGTCAACTTAACATCCCAATCCCTCTTCGAATCATGAATTGTCTTGCGAAGGATACTCACCAATGTCCCGTTAACACGCTCCGTTTGACCATTAGTCTGCAGATGATAAGGAGTTGTTTTCCTATGGTCTATCTGAAACTTATCCGTCATCTCTTGAATTGAGGAATTCAAGAAATGAGTTCCCCTGTCGCTCACCAGAATCTTCGGACATCCAAACCTCGAGATGATGTTCTCGTACATAATCGTGGTTGCGTGTGCAACTGTATATGTCTTGACAGCTTAAGCCTCCGTGTGAGCCCAAAAGGGTGCCCACATGTGTGGTTAACTTTAAAAGTTATCAGGAGTTTGTCTTTCTTTTTATTGTGATGGCTATTTAAAAATTAAAAAGAGTGTAACCCTTGGGTTAGTGTGTTTTTGTGTTAGCAATTGATTTACGTCATTGGTGTGTTGAGAGGGGGTTAGTGTTAATTAGATTTAGTTAAAGTAATGGTAGTTAGTGCTTTGTTTATTAGGAAAGGAAATGTGAACTAGGGGGCTTAAGGCTGGGTTAGGTGCCCGAATTGGGTTTAGGGGTTGCCCACATTGAGATCAGGGGTTGGTGGAATTAGGTTGTGGTTTTGTTAGAATCAGGGGGGGTGGCCTTGCAATTCGGAGCAAACTGGATTCTTGGATGGATCAGTTGCGGTGCGGCCAGGAGCGGCAACTCGCCTCAGAGCTCACTCTCTCTCAAGTTTCTGTTCGAAGGGGGAGGGTCCGAAGGCCGAAGCCTGAGGGCCGATACGAAGGCAAGTTTGAGCTGGTTTGAGGCCAGGGGCCGAACTATGAGTTGAATGCTCAATTCTGGAGCTGGGTGAAGGCGAAGCTAAACTAACTAGTTGAGGCCAGGGGCGCCGAACTAGGAGCTGAATGCTCAAAGTCTGAGCTGGTTTGAGGCCAGGGGCCAAACTACAAGTTGAATGCTCAATTCTGGAGCTGGGTGAAGGCGAAGCCGAACTAGGAGCTGAATGCTCAATTCTGGGAGCTAGTGTGAAGGCAGAGCCGAGCTAGCTGGTTTGAGGCCAAGGCCGAAATGGGTGCACCGAGATTAATCTATGGGTAGAGGCTAGTAGTTTTGAGACTAAATTATGTTATAGTCTAATTAGGTAGGCTTAATAGGAAGTATCTAGCTAGGGAATTAGGTTATTAGAGAGTGAAGGCCACAAGGTGTTAGAAGGTGGCATTAGGGGGTTGAACTTGTGGTTGAGTTGTGTGGGATTGTAATAGAGTACGCTAATAGGGCCATTATAGAGAAGAGTGTTTTTTAACACTTGTAATCTTATCGTGGAATGAATTGGGGTGCCAAAATTGATGTGATATGCAATGGATGTTAATGACATTGGGAAGATTTAGCTAGGATAGCATGAATGTGATCCCCATGCCCTCACCCGGACTATGACGCATAAGGGTGGGTGGTTTGGCCTCACACTCCGCCCACTTGGTTAAGTACTCGGTAGCAACAACAATGTAAGCCATGCCCCTTGAGGAATGGGGATGAACTTCGCCAACATAATCAATTCCCCACTTCTCAAAGGGAACTAAGGGCAAGGATACATGGAGTGGCATCTCCATGCGGAGGTCATTCCTCGCATGCCTCTGACAAGCGTCACAACGCTTAACATACTCATGAGCATCCTTAAACAAGGTAGGCCAAAAGTAACCTGCTCTAAGAATCTTTTGACCTGTAAGTTCTCCAGAGAAGTGACCCCCACATGCACTGTCATGACATGTTGCTAAGATGGATGGCACTTCGGCCTCAGACACATATTTTCTCAACAATCCATCAGCTCCCCTCCTAAACAACCTATGGCCTATCACTACGAAGTGTCTGCTATTGACTCTAACCTTCCTCCTATCCTCTTTTGTCCATTCTCTAGGCAATTGTTGAGTTGATAAGAACTCGACGATGCCCGCATACCATTTGGGTTGAGCCGTCACCACAAAGAGGTTGTCATCTATCAACCTATCATCCACAGGACTATCACCCATCTCCTTTGACAATCTCGACAAGTGGTCGGCTTGTAAATGCATGCGACCGGGCTTGTACTCAACAGTGTAATCAAACTCCTCCAGCAACAAGACCCACCTAGCTAGCCTTCCGCTCAACTCCGCCTTGTTGACTAAATACTTGATAGCCATGTGATCCACAAAGAAAACAACCGGATTGCACATGAGGCAATGGCAAAACTTCTTAACTGAAAACACCATGGCGAAACACTCCCTCTCCGTGGTAGAATAGTTCCTCTTTGCCGGTGTCAATTGCTTACTAGCATAAGTAATGGATTGATCCTTACCCTTCTCCCCTGTCGACTGACACAATGCACTACCAACTGCTATATTGCTAGCATCATAAAACACATGGAAAGGCGTATCCCAATCGGGTGGCCTCAACACCGGATAGGTGCTCAACTTAGACCTCAACTCCTCAAATGCCCTTTGGCAAGCCTCTGTGCATTCAAACTTACAATCCTTCCTAAGCAACTAAGTGATAGGAACCGCAATCTTAGCGTAATCTGGGATTAAGTCCGGGTACCATTCCACATGCCCTAGCAACTTAGCTATCCCTCTAGCATTGGTTGGAGTTGCCAACCCATCTATCACTGCCATCTTATCAGGATCCAGCTCTCTTCCTTTCTCACTGACCACGTATCCAAGTAACACTCCCCTCTGAACCCCCAAGATTGTCTTGTTCGGATTCAAATCCAACTGCATCTTCCTACATCTAATCAAAACCTCTCTCACACACTGCAAATGTTCATTAGCACTAGACTGAGTATTAAAATCATCCACGAAGACTGTCATGGATTTGAACAATAAGTCGGTGAAGATGTACATGACCAACCTTTGGAACGTGGCATGAGCATTACACAACCCAAATGGCATGACCACCCACATAAAAATGCCCCAAGGAGTGATAAACGCCGTCTTGTGAATATCTTGTAGAGCTATGGAAATCTGGTTGTATCCTGCATAACCATCCATGAATGTATATCTCGCATGTCCACCCACCTCCTCTAAAAATAGCGTGATGAATGGTAATGGAAAGTGGCATTTTTGTATGCAAGCATTCAGCTTCCTATAGTCTACACATACCCGCAACTTCCCATTCTTCTTCTTCACCAACACCATCGGAGAAACCCAATCTGTAATTTTTACTGGCTTTATAAACCCAGCCTTCAACAACCTCTCTAATTCTGCCTTCACTAACAACTGCAACTATGGGTTCATCCTTCTCTCTTTCTGTCTAATTGGTTTAGCACCTGGAATCAAAGGAATGCGATGCTCCACCATCTCTCTAGGGATCCCCCTAAGCTCATCGTACGACCATGCGAATGTGTCGCTAAACTCATCTACCAAATCACCATATTCCTTGATCTCTTTCTCTCCCAACTTAGACCCCATTTTCATTTGTCTAACGTTCCCATGCTTCGTTCTCACGTCCACATACCTCCAATCTGCCTTCGACAAATGTGTTTGCTCATCCTTGTTTTTATACCAATCCGGAGGTACCTTAGGATAATCCTTCACATCTTGCCCCGCCACTATGCCCGTTGACGTGGTCTTGAAGTGCAAAGGTTCCTCCAACCTTGCAACCTCAATGACGACCTCCTTATCTTGAGTCTCATCCACATGTACTAAGTTCACGTCGCTCTCATCCACGCTATCTACCCAAGGTGTCAATCCTCCTCTAATCCACTCCTCCTCGGTAAGCACCTCACATGGCTCTAACAAGGAATGTTCCTCCCCCCTTGAACTAAGTCTCTCATCACTTAAACATGCGTGGTGGGACGTCATCATGATATCATACATTGACTCAGGATAGTCTTTCAACCACTGTGCATACTCCCCATCATCACCCCAATAATAGAAACTAGGGCCCAAACTACCTGACCCTGAATCCGTGGTAGCCTTTCGACCGCCTGAATGGACGACTCCCACTAGTGTCTCATTCTTCTTGTTTCCTTCTTCACCTTCCTCCTTGCCTTCCTCATCATCATCCGACGATGAAGAGATTTGTTCTCTCACCCAACCTCCTAACGATCCTATGGACACCTTGACTTTATTGTCCTTAGGACTATAAGTAATGGAAGGTTTAGCTCCTCCCCAATCTACTACCGCATCCGACATCCTCAACTAAGGCCTACCCAACAAGATGGGAAATGTATCATTGTTAGAATGCATCTTGATGACATGGAAAGTGACAACATATTCCTTCTCTCCTGTGCTAATCCTACAATCCTTAATCATTCCCAAAGGTTCTGCTGGAGTTTGATTCGCCATGTTGATGATGAAAGGTGATGGACCCGTAAAACTAAGACCCAATCTCTTCATGATGTGCTCCGGCAAGATGTTTAGCCCACTACCTCCATCAACTAGCACATTGGGAACCACCTTGTCCACCACCATAACTTCTATCTCTATTGCCTTGACATCACGCCCTCCTCCTTGTAATTGAACTCTAGCGGCCACTCTGGTCTTCACCTTCCTAGTCCTCCTAGTCACCGGCATTCCTTCTTTGAGGGTCTTACGAGCCATGGGTGATATCTCCAACAATTGACCAAAGGTTATGTCGGCCTTAAGTGAGCTAAGATCGGCCTACAAATCATATCCTTCCATCTTCTCAACCTTTATTTTTTCCACTCTATCAAACTCATCCAAAGGAATGCTAGGTCCTTCCCACTCTCCCATCTCACTACCATGTAAATCATGAATGATATTTGGCCTCTTTCTATCCTAAACGATCTCATTCTCCTTCTCTAATTCCCTAGTTGCTCTCCTAGCTACTCTAGCTACCCTATCCAAATCCGAAAGGTTAGGACCCTCATCCGAGGAGTAGTCCTCCTATCCTACCACATCCTTCTCTGCTTGAATGTTTCTTCGCATTGCCCTAGTGGTGACCGCTAATGCCGGGGTCTCATGAGTGATTCCATCATCCAAATTCCTCAGCTCATAGGTGATGGCGTTGGTGTGTGGAGGCCATTGACCCTGCTCGTCTCCAACATCCATTTGGAAAGGAATAAACTCCTCATGATGCGGCTCCGTGACACCATCCATGAACCTAACATCCTGAGAATTAGATGGACCTGGATCGGTGGGAGGGGCTTGTCTTCTATTGTCAAAATGCTGTGGGTTCCCTGGCAAAATTCTGAATAGGAATGTATCCATTCGCCGTCTGGAATCCCGTCGGAGGGTGGAATGTCTGCCTCGCATTTCCGTGGTCATAATATAAATTAGGTGGCCTAAGCTCATTAGGAGCCCACCTTGTGGCCTAGCCCCTCTCATGTTGTCTCTAGCTTGTTGTTGTGGGTTGACCACCGGGTTGGGCATACTAATGACCTTATCAGGCTGACAACACTCGTCTGAAGGATGATTTCCCCCACAATTACTACAACCATAGCCTTGTCCTTCAAACCAACACTGACCCAGTGCGTGCCATCTCCCACAAAAGGATAAAACTCCTTTCTCTCCACATTCTGACCACCTTGTCCTTTAGGGGGAGGTCCCCTATAATTGCCCTGACCATATTGATTCTGACCTTGGCCTCTCTGGTTTTGTGGAGGTGGCCCACCGTTGTTCCTTTGATCACGATTCTACCCAACTCGACAAAACTGCCTAGTATGTCCAGGTTGGCCACACTGGACACACCACAATCCCGAAGCATGTTTACCCGACTCAACTGGAGGAGGAGGGCCAAACTGCTGACTCCTAATCATCAATGACATCTGATCTGTAAGACTATGTATTTGCTTAATCATAGCCTCCTGAAATCCCAACTGACTAGCACCTAACCTTCTCTCCACCTCCTGTCAGCCACAAACCCCCACCCTTATGCGTCGTAATCCGGGTGGGAGTCCATGACCAGCATGCACTTTAGCTATTACCCCTCAGAACTTAGCATCCAATGTCCCAATAGTGTAACCATCAATGCACAATCATCATCTTTATTCATATAACTCACAGTCCAAGTATTGAGAAATACTCCTTCCGCTTTTGTTATTGTCAACCCAATCGCTAAACACACATCACATACACTCCCAAACCACCTACCTACTTATAATGAGCTACTTAGCATCATGAGTTACCTCCTAATGGGATTAGGTAACGCCAATTACACCCTTGGCTTGCCCATACCCATCTTTCCTATCATCTCTAATCACCTAATTCCCACCTAAGTGCATTCTGTCTAATCCCTGAGTCTTAGGTTTTTTCTTTTCTTTTTTTCTTCCCAGACCCCAGCCTGTGCAGTGTGACCCTCCCGGCAACACCCTCTCCGGTCCCAGTTAAGCTCTGCACACCATACCAGATGCCACGTGTCGCCACTGCCTCGTCCCTGTTCCATAAGCTCTGCTCGGATTGCTGTTCGGCCTCGCCAGGCAGCTCGAGGGCTGTCCAGCACCCTCCAGTGCTAAATCCCAGCAGACCACCGCCCCTGCAGTGCGCAATCTTCTCCTAACAAGGATCGTTCAACCTCGGAATCAATTCAGAGTGCACATTGGGTATCAGAAGCAGTTGCTTCCCAATGCACACAGCTCATACATTTTTCAGTAGCGTTGTCTTGAGACTGCGGCCATTCTCTGAGTCAAATTTCAATATGTTCTGAACTTCTAGGCTAATGCTATCAGTCTGTTCTCATCCCAGTGCCTTCATCAGCATGCTCATCCTCTAGCCATTCTACCCTGCCTCCCACCTGAAATCCTTCTACGCAATTTTCTGGCCTTCTTCCCCCGAGTGCCGAGAGCCAGTGAGCCAGGGCACACACACCGAACCAGCCATCTCCTTGCCGGAACAGGGGCCTCTGCCTCCAGATCCGAGAATCCAGTATCTTACCCGTTGTGAATGACCCCCTCACCCCCTTAATCAACCAATCCAAAGCCTAAAATAAACACTCACGCACCCAAAGTAGCCACTTGATCAAAGCACAATCTACCCCCTCACATAACATCGCCCTTAACTTAATTAAAATAATTAAAATATTTTCTTTTCCTTTTTGATTTCTTCTCTTTCCTAAAACAACCCACCTAACTTCAAGAGCGACAATAACACTTTGATGCCGCTTACACCACTTCAACCTCCAAGGCTAACATAATTCCCTGGCGATTTCAAATTCCTCATGTGATTTTGAATTAATTGAAAATGTGAACACAAAATTAGAGGGGGTGGTTTCCCTCCCAAGTTGAGCATCTACCTCTACACTCTTTAATACTGGACTAACTATAAGCTCCATATTCAAGCAACTCTCTATCCTAACTTCTACCTCTTCTACAACATCACTAATCTTAGACAATCTTTTTTTACATGTGCTCTTTCCTAATCCTTACTCCAATTTAGGCTTGTGAGATCGCGTCCTACCTTGCATTCCCTGCACATTCGATCAACCCTCACTTGATCAAACATACCCCTTGCTACCTTCACTCCTTTAATGTTTTCACTTTTCTGGATGTGTATTTAAAATTGAGGATGTGAGGAAAGAGAACTTGAAGGCCAACTTAGGTGAAAAATCCCAAACATGGGATAGACATGCTCATGTCAATTCTCAGTCAAGCCGAAGAATCACCTCCAAACTTTTCCCTCGTATTGACACTCACCACAATTCCGAGAGTGAGGGGCTGACCTTTGCCATGCACCACACTGAAGACTGAGGCATCACCCTCTCGCGTCCAACGCAATGCGATGACTAGGGAATTACCCTCTACAATGGATAACGACAAAAACAAGTACTAAAATCCTTCCTTAATTAATTAATGAATTCACTTTGAAGAATGTCATACCTCAAGCAATTCATTCTTTCCCTGCAAGTTAGCACTCCCGCTCGACCGTGACTCAATTTGACTTCAACCCTAACAATTCTCAACTAACAATTTCTAACTCTAACAACATGGAATTCACAACACCTTAACATGGAAACTCACCCCAAGGTGAGTGTCAAAGTTGACTCTTCTTAAAATTAATGTTCCCTCTAAGATTTAGTGAACTAATGATCGCACTATTAATGTTATGTTCTTATGCCATTCCCAAGAAAGTTTAGGACATCACCTCAAGCCGCACTCCTTCCTCAACACAAAATGCATAAGTGAAAATGCAATCCATTCCAAGGAAAAAAATGGAATTCAACTAACCTAACCAAATGACAAAAATAAAAACCAAGTGAGATGCTTACTGTGCACCATGTGCTCCTTCCTCTCCCTTAAGTTCGTGCCTCCAAGTCTCAATCTCCTAATCCCGCTTCATTCCCGGCGGACGCACCATTTATGTCAGCCATAAACCCCCACCCTTGTGCGTCTGTGGTCCAGGTGGAAGTTTATGGCTCACATGTCTTTGTCGATTCTTAGCATCGGAGACCCCACACTCATGTTCCAATGAATTTAAATATCAAGCACATTTTTTTTATTAAGCCTTACAGGGCATTAGTATTGAAAAACACTTATGCATTTATGATGGCCATTACGTCAAAGCGACGCTAACATTCCCGTCCTCTTCTAATTTCCTACATGATCTATGTGCTATCCAACTAACTAATCCAATCATTAGTACCCTAAGGTACCTCCTCTCACCTTAGAGGTTAATTGAAATCCCCTTAGCCCTATTGCCACTAATTCCCCTTCCTACCTTGACACCTTGCTAGGAGCCCTGGTCCGTTAGTCAAGCCAGTAGCCATTGAGCCTTCGAGGCCCTGGTCTGAGGCTCGGCTCTCACCCTCAGCGAGCTTCACCGAGGCTTCCCTGAAATCCTACTTGAAATCCAAAATCTGTAATGCTCGCCGAAGGCTCCTGCCTGTAATCCCACAACTTGAATTCAGAATCTGTGATGCCTCGCCGAAGGCTCCTGCCGGTGATCCTAACAGTTGAATTCAAAATCTGGGATGCCTCGCCGAAGGCTCTTGCCGGTAATCCCAAAATCAAAATCTATTTTCTTTTTCTGAGCTGAAGTTCTTGCCTATAAACCTGAATTCAAAATTTGTGATGCCTCGCCGAAGGCTCCTACCGGTAATCCCAAAATCAAAATCTGTCATGCTCGCCGAAGGCTCCTGCTGTTAATCCCAAAATCAAAATTTGTAATGCTCGCCTAAGGCTCATGCCTATAATCCCAAAATCAAAATTTGTAATGCTCGCCTAAGGCTCATGCCTGTAATCCCAAAATCAAAATCTGTAATGCTCGCCGAAGGCTCCTTCCCCCCTCGAGAGAGCCATCCCCCTTTTGCTCACACCTCTGGGGTCCTCCCTCTGGATCAGAGGTCCCGAGCCCTATCCATCCGTGGAAGTAGTACCCCCCCTAAACCACTTCTCCTTTATCTTAAACCGAACAATTAACCCTGGGCAAAAACCACACTTCCCACTAAATCCCACACAAATTCTAACCTAGTTAACTCAAATCCTAAATTAACCATTACTAATAATCCCCCTAGCTCCTCCAACCCCAATCCTAACACAACACCCGCTCAACTCTTCCAACTTAACTTTAATTAAAACACAAAAGCTTCACTCTTTTTATAATTTTGAGAAATTGAAAAAATACCAAAGCAACCGGTTTAATGAACCTTTGAGATAAAAACACATGTGGGCACCATATTGGGCTCACAGTCACTCACACAATCCCAAATGTAACAAATGGGTATCCACCCAAGACATTTACTTGAAGTGGTCCAACCTTTTCTACACTGCACCCTAGAGAACAGATGCCCAAGTCACCCAACTTTTCAAATTTTAATATGGCCAATACAAAAAAAACAGACGTCAGAAATACGTCCTCAAATAAGACATCTTCCTGCTATGCAACCTTTGCCAGTCCAAGAAAACAACACATACCTACACCTCCTATTTTGTTGCACAAACCAACACATTAACAACCTCCACACAAATAGACACAACCAAACGGTACACACACTTGCTACCACACTAATGAGCTACCACACTAATGAGCCACCCCACCACTAGATGCTTCACATTCATAAACGCTAACAAAAACAAAGACCCTGCCCCCAAAAATGCAGTACCATCATGGTTCCTCCAATGCACATGCTACCTCCCAAGATGTAAGTGCCTCGCTGTCAACCATAAACCCCCACCCTTTTGCGTCTGTGGTCCAGGTGGAGGTCCATGGCTCATATGTCTTTACTGACTCCTTGGCTTCAGAGACCCCTTGCTTGTACTCAAATGAAACTAAATGTTAAGCACACTCTTTTTACTTAGCTCCATAGGGCATTAGTATTAAGAAATACTTATGCACCTATGTCAATCATTACACCACAACCACACTCACATACTCTTCCCCTTCTAATCTCCTACATAATCTATGTGCCATCCAACTACCTAATCTAATTCTTAGCTTCCTAGGGTACCTCCTCTTCCTTTAGAGGTTTATTGAAATCCCCTTAGCCCTACCGCCTACTAATTCCCCTTCCCACATTGCCATATTGCCGGGGGGCCCTGGCCTTGAAGTGAAAATCTATACTAAACTTCTCCTAAGCTCAGCCCTCGGCCTTCAAACTTTGTAATCACATTTCTTAGAGCCCCTGGCCTCAACATTAGAATCTGTGACTACATTCCCCGAGGCCTCAGACCTCGGCCTTCAAACCTGCAACCAAGAATGCTTCGAGGCTAGCCCTCGGCCTTGAATCAATAGGTAAAATCTTCGAGGCTCAGCCCTTGCCTTTATATCTGCAACCCAGAATGCTTTGAGGCCTGCCCTCGACCTTGAATCACTAGTCAAAATCTTCCGAGGCCTCAGCCCTAGACCTTGAATCTACAACCTAGAATGCTTTGAGGCCTGCCCTCGGCCTCCAAACCAGTAGGTAAAATCTTTGAGGCTCAGCCCTCGACCTTGAATGTCGCGGACCTCTCCATAAGGATTGCCCGGAACACCTTGGGCACAAGGGGGACCCCGGAGTGACACCCGGGACCTGTGGCGCCGTTGGTGAGAGGGCTCAAGTGATCCTAGTGTGCGTGAGGGCCCCGGGCGTTGGAAACGCCTCCCACCTACGGAAACTAGGAGGCATGAGGGTGAGGCCATAAGCTATGCGTAGCTTATGGCGTGCCGATTCTAGAATGCTTTAGAACACCTCATTTGGAGGTGTTAGCTAGAAGATATGGCAAGTTGAGTGGGGTGCTGTCCCGGGACAGCACCCTGGAACAGCAGTGGCCCGGGAGTGGCTCCCGCGATTGAGAAGTTTTAAAGTGGCATAACTTCCTTTGTACTTGCCTGAATGGGGCAAGTGAGTAGTCCATCGTGATCTACGTGAAACGTAGATATTGATGGAGTGGTCGATTGTTGGAATCGAAGAAGAAATGAGGAAGTTATGGGGTTCTGAAGCTGCTAGGCAGCTAGCGGCTAAGGGAAAAGACAAAAGCATACTTGACGGTGGGGTAGGGGTCCTGCCTAGAGTCCTAGAGGCTTATATGGGTGAGGTGGTGTGGCCTCACCCACCCGGGGCCAAACAACAAGGCCTCCTTGGGCATTGGCCCAAGGTGAGGGCATGGTTGCCTAGTTTGGCTCGGGTTGTTGTAGTGTTGCTCCGGCAACACGATGTGCAACATAAGATTGGACTTCCATGGATGGAAGTCCACATCTAAGAATTGGTTACCGATTAAGCGGTGAGTCCCGAAAACCAAGTAATTGTTTTGGTCCCCCTCCTATGAAGTGTTGGGGTCCGCGGTATTGGGAGCTACCCTTTCGCATGGCGGTATGCAAAGGGTTAGCGCTCGTAACTCTTGCTAGAATGGAAAAATGGACCGAGTTAGCAATGGGGAGCTAGCAAGGGTTGCGACATTGAATCAGTAGTCAAAATCTTCCGAGGCCTCAGCCCTCGGCCTTGAATCTGCAACCCAAAATGCTTCGAGGCCTGCCCTCGACCTTGAATCAGTAGTTAAATTCTCCCGAGGCCTCAGCCCTCGGCCTCCGTCATCTTCTTCAGAGAGCAAAACCGAAGTGCCAAAAATCGATCTAGGGAGCTCTCCCCTGGATCCAGAAATCCCGTCCTAATTCGGATGTTCAAAAGACCCTCCCCCCTTAAAGGAACACCATATTGCCGCACTAAAAATCAATTACACCCTAATTTATACCTAACCCCAACTCTAACTACCCGTAACACTAATCAACACTCCACTAATCATTCAATCCTCATCCCAAAAGTCACACCCACACAAGCCTTCAATCTTAACTATAATCTAAACCTAAAAGTTCCACTTTGTTTATATTTTTGAGCAATTGAGGAAATGCCAAAGTGTAAGGTCTAATGAACTTTAGAGATTAAAAACATATGTGGGTACCATGTTGGGCTCACATAACTGGCAACCATCAGGAGATGGATCCAAAATCTTTTGCTTGAAGGCAAGTGTCACCTCATGCCTTGTACTCCTTGCATCGACTACCTGATGTTCGAGTGGGGAAGCTCTCCTCATTTAATGTTTCCAATTGCACTGAATTGTTTGAAAATGCCTCGCGAATGAGGTATGGCCCCAACCACACAACATCGAATTTACCTGGAAATTCAAGTTTTCTGGCATCTTGAATTAAGACCATCATACCTGGCCTTAGTGTCCTTGTCTTGTGCCGCTTGTCGGAGGTGATTTTTCTTCGTCTTTGAATGGCTTCAATGTGTTGAGCTCCCATCCGTCTTCTCTCATCAAGTTCCTCCAATGTTGTTAGCCTATTCCTTAACGATTGATTCTCCGTAAGACGTGAATCGATGGAAACTCTCAGTGATTCCACCTCGAACTCAATAGGAAGTGTGGCCTCCAACCCATACACCAAGGAAAAAAGGGTGGTTTGGGTTGTCACCTTGAAGGTTGTTCGATACGCCCACAATGCTGCTGTCAACTTAACATCCCAATCCCTCTTAGAGTCAAGAATCGTCTTGCGAAGGATACTCACCAATATTCCGTTGACGCGCTCCGTCTGACCATTAGTCTGCTGTGAGGCCAAACCCCCCACCCTTAAGCGTCCGTAGTCCGAGTAGTGGGTTTGGGCTCACATTCCTCCGCGGTATTGGATTTGGACTTGGATGAGTCCATAGTGCAAGGTTCACCCTTCAAGTGGTCTTGGATTTAACTGGAATTTCACTTTTAACAACTCAATGTACGATTTCAATACGTATGTGGAGAATGCACAAGTTAACTATGTTATTTTAACCTCCTTATGCTCGGGTGCTATTTTGTCTTTGTTTGCTTCTAACGTCCATCCGGCCGCTTTAGCTACACAAGCCCTTAAGGATATCCCTCTCCTAAATGGAGTCCGTGCCGTTGACTCTATACTACCACTTGAACTATCACTTGTGTATTCCGTATCGCTACTATAAGAGGTCTCACTTGGTGTCTCCATACCGTACATAAGCCTTTAAGTATTAAGAAATACTTATGTGACTTATGTCAATCTCTCCCTCGCACCTTTGGTCTTTGCTTCCTTTGTCTTGCCGTCGCGAGAGTGCTCCACATTCTCCATTAATTTGTGCACGTGGTTTATTTTTAAAGAGAGGATGCAAGT